>JANZLD010588975.1:0-13956 GCA_026413575.1 Erythroxylum carthagenense
TTATGCTTATTGCAAGTTAGGATGTCGTATAGGACGAAATTCCCGAACCATTTGAGTTTATGAAGTGATATCGGGCTCGAAAGAGTGGATTTTGGCAAGATTATGAGTATATGAGAAGTTAGGATGGATTTAGGACCCTTGGGAGGGGTCTTGGAGGGTAAAAATTCATTTTACCCGAAAGTTACACGGTCTGCCCGTGTAGATTTACACGGGCCGTGTAAATCTGGGCGCAGGAGGCACTTTCCAACCAAAGGTTACAAAGCTGTGTGATTTTTACACGGTCCGTGTAATTCGACCCCCATAACGATGGAATTTCAAATTTTGGTCTTCATTAAAGTTTTATCCCTAGATGTCTATTTTCTAATGGTCTAAGAACAAAGTCAATCCGACATCTATAGTGAGAGATATGACGTTTGCGCAACGTATGTTCAGTAGGAATCAGGATATGAACATATCGGATTTGTTTGGATGTAATTCGTTCGTCTGACCTCCGATTGAGGTGATTCTTGAGGAGTTAGATTCCTAACATGTTTAACTACCTCTCCATAAAAATTCGTTGTCATTGGATTTAAATTTAGAAAGTTTTATGGAAAGGACTTAAGGGTTGGATAGGAGAGCTTGATCGGGCTATGGATATACTTTGGAGTTTTGAACATATCTTGAGCTATAGAGCTCTGATTGAGGTGGTTATTGTTTCTAAATGAACTAGAGACTAAGAGATACCATTATGAAGAAGTCAATTGTGCTTGATTTTGTGATTTTGTTGTGTGGGCTCGCCTTTGCGGCTTGAGAGGTCATGCAAGTGAGGACTGTTTGAAGAGGGTTAAAGAGATTTCATTGGAATAACCCTATAGGGTGATATGTGCACGTCTTATGTTTGGTATTTGGGTGTGATCGTTCGGCTTTGGAAACGGGGCCCAACAAAGAGTTATTGGATAAGGTTTTTATCAGGCCCAGTGTATCACCTTCCAGTGTTGTTTATGAAGAAGAATGATGGAACTTTGAGATTGTGTATTGATTATAGGCAGTTGAATCGGGTGATAGAGAAGAACAAGTATCCTTTATCAAGAATAGATGACTTACCTGATCAATTATAGATAGATGATTTACTTGATCAATTACAGGGTGTTTACTAAGTTGTATTTGAGATCAAGGTGCTATTAGTTAAGATAACAGAAACTGATGTACCAAAGAGTGCATTTAGGACCAGATATAGGCATTTAGAGTATTTATTGATGCCATTTGGATTAAAAAATGCTCCAGAAGATTTTATATCATTGATGAACAAGGTGTTTCAGTCTTACCTAGATCATTTTATGATTTTTTCATAGTTTATATTTTGTTGTACTTGAGAAATACAGAAGAACATTATAAGCATTTGAGGGTAGTATTACAAATAATGAGGGAGAAGCAATTATGTGCCAAGTTCAGTAAGGGTGAAATTTGGCTTGATAAAGTCGTACTCTTGGGTCACATAGTGCTTAGACAGGGCATATAGGTAGACCCAAAGAAAGTTTAAGCAATGATGAAGTGGAAAGCCCTGAGAAATGTGCCTAAGATCCAGAGTTTTCTTAGATTAGTAGGTTATTACAGAAGATTTGTCAAGGGGTTTTCACCAATCTTAGCCCCTTTGGCGAAGCTTTTGAGGAAGAATTTACCTTTTAGATGGACTGATGGATGCTAAAGGAGTTTTGAGGAGTTAAAACACCAATTAACTATAACACTGGTGTTAACTATCCCATTAGGGTTTAGAGGATATGTCGTATACAGTGATGCTTCACATTAGGGATTAAGATAAGTTTTGATGCAGTATGACAGAGTGATTGCATATACATTGAGACAGTTAAGGTCTCATGAGTTGAATTATTCGGTTCATGATTTAGAGTTGGCTATAGTAGTGTTTACTTTGAAGATTTGGAAACATTATCTTTATGGAGGGACATTTTAGGTATTTTCTAATCATAAAAGTTTAAAATATTTGTTGAGTAAGAAGGAGTTGAATATGAGACAATGAAGGTGGATTGAACTACTTAAAGATTATAATTGTACAATTGAGTATCACCTTGATCAAGCTAATTTTGTAGTTGATGGATTTAGCAGGAAATCTAATAGTGGTGTAGCACAAATTTAGACGTAAGGTAACCAAAGTTAGTACAATTAAGGGCACTGAATGTTGAGTTAAATTTGGGGCAGAATGGAGCACTAATGGCTACATTGAAGCTTAGACTGGTATTGCATGAGAGGATAAAAAAAGCTTAGAGTAAAGATCCAGAAGTAGTGAAGCTCATTAAGAATTTGAAATAGGATTCAAGTTCTGAATTTGAGTTAAGAGATGATACATTATGGTTGAAGTAGAGATTATGTCTACCTAATGTTAATGATTTGAGAAAAAAGATTCTGGAAGAAGTGCACATGGAAGCTTATGTTATGCATCCTAATACTACAAAAATGTACAATACGCTAAAACAACATTTCTAGTGGGCAGTAATGAAGAAGCAAGTGGCAAAGTATGCAGCTAAATGTTTGACTTGTCAGTAGATTAAGACTGAGCATCAGGCTCTGATTGGGAAGTTATAGTCATTTCCAATTCTAGAGTGGAAATGGGAGAGGATTACTAAAGATTTAGGGAGAACTCCGAGGTAACATGATGTTATATTGTTGACAGATTTATGAAATTGGCCCATTTCTTACATACGAGGGAGAATAATACAATGGATCAGTTGACCCAAAGGTATGTAAATGAAAAAGTGAGATTACATGGAGTTCCATTATCTATTATGTCTGATCGGGATCTTAGATTTACTTCTAGATTCTGAAGTAGTTTACAGATAACATTGGGTACAAAGTTGAATTTCAATACAACATTTCATCTTTCTAATTCTAGGATTTGTCATCTTTTCTTCAAATTCTTGGTAATTAGAACCTTTACCAATTGTTATATTTATCCCATCTTTCACTTCTATAGGTGAATGACTGCTTTCTTGCTTAGTCTTTTTCCTTAAATGATGCACTATCTTTTAAATTTTTGGATTATATTCTAATTTACTTTTCTAAAACGAATGAGTCATAAAAGACAAGAGATTAAGAAATTAAAATAGTTCTTTAGCAATATCACTAAAATTATGAGTAGTTTGTTGAAGCTCTCAAAAATTTTTTTGATTCTTTAAACATTGGTAGTAGTAGTGGAAACAAGTTAAACCCTAAGAGAACTAAAAAGTAGTTTTTTAATTTTAATTAACAAAACAAAGCGGGGGGTTTATGATTAATTAATAAATTTAATAAAATTAACAAGGAATCAAACTAAATGAACTGAATGTAAAAGTGATAAATTTAAGGGTACTTAACTTCAATTCAAGGAAAAGATCTCATCTAATTATAACATTGATCATTGGTATAAAAAGAATAATTTTCACAATTCAAGCAGTTAGTCCAAAACTTATTAGGATAGCTATAATAAGTCTAAAATTTTCCTAAATTAATTAATTCAAACCTAACATTCAAACAAAAATTTATCATTTATTGATTAAGTATGATAACATTATATATTAATTGAATGATAGAAATAAGCTTAATGAAAAAGACTGGATCCTAAATTAAAAAATTGAGATAGTTACAACTATTCAACTTAGTTTTCTTGTTTCTTATAAGTTAAATATGCTAATTCATAAATAAACTATTTACTACGTGTACCAACCTTTTATGATAATTAAAGATCACTAAATTTATGGATAGCTATAGAACAATCAACATTAAATTAATTTTTTAAATTAACCAATATTAATTATTCATGAAATATAAGAACACAAAACAAATCTTAAATATAAGTTTAGAAAAAAATCTCATAAGGTTACAATTAGAGTTTTAAATCCCCTTGAATCAAAATATTTGGATTTAGACACATTTGAATTTATTTCCAACACTAAAAATATACAAGAAAAGATGAAAAATTGAGAGAAAACTAAAAGACATTAAAAGAGAATGTTAAGGAAGGTGGTGGACATGTTTTTGTCTTCCTTTCTACCTAAAACCCAGTCTCCTTCTATATTGCAAAGATTCTTATCTAAAATAAATCTAAATCCCCACATAATACAAATGAAAATAAGTTTCCTAATTGAATTCCAACTGTTGAAGTGAATGTGGCATTTGGTATGATTTCACTTTATCCACTGCAATAATCTATCCACTTTTTTTCCAAAATTTGTGATTTTGACCAATGATACTCTAATTTGATGCAATCTTCATTTGTCATCTCCTAAAATAAAATAAAAATTAATTTTCCTATTTAATCACCAAAATATATCCAGAACAAAATATATAATTTTAATTAACTTAACCAAATAACATCTTATTAGCTTGATGCCATATAGATGATTCAATATATTTTTGCAGCTAAGAAGCCTAGTTAAAAGATGGTTCAAAATCAAACTGGGGGATGGGGTCCAAAATAATAAGGTTCTAGATAGATCTTTGGTGTTTCTTTAATCCTATGTTTGGTAATGACTCCTCTTATCGGAGTACTATTATTGCTTCCAAAGTAAGAATTCTTATCTCTTTAAAAAGCTATGAAGTCATAGCTTTTGGACTTTTGAATACCTTTAACTTGAGTGATAGCATTTGATAGGTGAACTATTATTTTGGTTCCTTTTTTATAATTCTTGAAAAAATACTCTGATAACCTAATTTTGTTTCTTCAAGCCATTGCTAAAATCTCTTTCATTTTATGTTTGGCCATTCATAGAAAACTCTTTAATAAGGATAGACTGTCATGTCTATCAAGTAATAATAGTTGTCTTTTGTGCTCAACTTCCACTGAATCACCAGATCACGTATTATTTCAATGGTGTAATCAAATTAGTTAAGGCGGGGATTACTCAGTCAATTTTAGACCATACATTACTCTAGTTCCCATAAGGGTACCTAGAATTTTTTCATAAATAATAAAGAGAGTTCAGTCATAGTTGTTTGCTGTTTAAGCTTTTCTTTCTATTAGTTATAAAATTTAAAGAAAATTAACTTAATGTTATATCAGGGTAAAAATAGACCGAAAAAATGGCTTCTCAATGAGCTTCTTAAATAGACGAGGGAGAATAATTTAATACTAAACCAATAATAACCAAAGGTTCTAATTAGGGAGAGTAATGCTAGGTTGTCTAGTGTTATTAGGGTTCTAAGCTTGTAGGCTATGTGGGTTTAGGATTTAGCTTTTCGGTTCTTACCTTGTGTTCCTTATATATATTGACATTTCTTTTATTAATCAATTTATTTAAAATCTAAAAAAAAGAAAAAGAATGGTGTTATAATATTACAATTATGATTAAGTATATAAGGTTCATAATTGTTTAGAATTTGAATAGGATTTAGACTACTAATACACTTATAGTGTTTTTAGAAAAAGGAAGAACAAGAACTTTATATATGCAATCATATGTGTATAAAATCAAATGACTAAAAGAGTAGATCTATTAATCCTAATTGTGAGAAGTGTTCATATTCCTTATAGTAATGGTCCAAACATTATGTAGTTCATGGGTATTCAATTCATGGTTTTATGGTAACTCTTGATGTGCTTGATAGAGCACATTTATATAAGCGTTCTTGTAGATTTTCAGAGTCCCCTAAGATTTTTTCTCCTTTGAAACATACACCATCGTATTGGGAATTGACAGCTTAGAATAGTTATGAAAATGTAGCTCATCAAGCGCAAACAACATTTATTTTATAGGTTATTATAATGTATATTATTGTTGAATATATGTTAGAATTTGCTTACATGTGGTATTAGAGCACCTGAACCTCTACTTGCTTTGAGTTGTTGGAGAATTTCAAAATTATGGAAAGTTTTTCAAATTCGAATACTTTTGATTCCGATTCACTTTGGGATTTTTTCTTTCGATTAAATATTCTATTAGGTGTTTCAGAAGTGTTTCTACTTTTTTTAAAAATAGTTTTATGGTTTTTTTTCTAGTTTTGTTGAGAATTTGGTGGGTCTCGAGCCGAGTTAAAATGACCCAACTAGAGGTTGAAGAAGACCTATATGTTTAACTGACGTCGTTTTAATTGTTATTGAATACATAGGTTGTGTGTCAATTTATGATCCTAGTTGTTTTATAATGTTATGCGTTTTAATAATAAAACCAGATGATCATCTATATTGTTGTCATTTTTGTCTATTTCTTTTGTTATAAACAAATGTTGCATTGTTTTCATGTGTTATTCTTAAACATGATATTGTCCGTTTAGATACTTAGGCATTGTTTTAATAACATCACATATGCTATTGTACGTTGTTTTAAAAACATTTCTTATCATGAGGGCATGTGTTCGAGCCTCGATCATCTGAACTAGCAGCTTATGTATGTATATATTATGCGTTGATATTATATTTCTATGAATATTCAACATGAAGCATATGTTATGCATATATTTATAGATTTTTAAATAAATTGTTTTAGTGCTAAATATTAGGGCATAACCACAGCAACCCTAATAATACAAAATTATATATTTTGTAATTAATCATATAAAGTGCTGAGACTTTTAATTGTAATTAATTATTTTAGTATAATAAATTTTATCTTGTTGGGTAGAAAATAAAAACATACTAGATTTGGTTAAACGGTAGATTTCAAAAACTTTTTTAAAAATCAAAACGTAAATATGATAACCAAATCAACATGTTTAATCCATATATGATACGGTATTAAAAAAATAATAACATAAGGACAAGATCAAAATTTTATTGACTCCTTTGCTACAGTTTTGACTCCTCGTTATTGTATCCTATCTCGGTTATTATATCCTCTGTTCGCTATTGTATCCTCAACCAATCTGATCTACCACTTGTTCACCTTGGACAACTTAGTTAACAAGTTCCTTTGGTAGGAAGGGAGAAGAAATATTGTAGAGGATTTTACCTTTACGATCAACTAATTGAAAGAACCAAAATGAGACACTCTTATTCCTAATTTTAGCTAGCTCGTGAAAGAAAGGAGGGGGGAGTCGTAAAAACCAATCAATGCACCACTTTGTTCTTCTAATCAAAATGAAAGAGAAAGCAATAAATGATTCTAATTTGTTTAATATGGCTAGACGAAAAGACCAAAAACCAAAACAAGACACTCTCATTTTCGGTTATATGATGAAAGAAAGGAGAGAAAGCAACAAATTCACTACTTCCTTCTTCTAATCAAAATAAAAGAGAGGTTAATAAATGAGACATTCTCATTTTCAGTTATATGATGAAAGAAGGGAGAGAGACCAACATGTTGGCCCCTGAAATTTTTTTCATGATAAATAAGCATGATTTGATTAATTATAGAGTCTTGCTAGATTAATGTATGTTGAAATTAATTAGCATGTTAATATGGGTAAGATTATATGATATAGGTTAAGAGAATTAAAGTGTTAAGGTGGTAAGTTTGCATAAGTGGTATTTTGGGAAGATCAATTAAGCTTAAAAACCATAAAGCATTAAAGGAGGGGCAAAATAGACATTGTGCAATCATTAAAGGTAAGAAAAAGGGGAGAAGAATTGTTGTCTTGCGTTTGGAAGAAGCCGAAAATGTGAATGAGAAAAGAGAGAAGCATAAAAAAGAGAGAAAGAAGAGAAAAGAAGGGAGGTCAACTAGGTTTCAAAATTTCTTAGTTTTAAAGAGTGATTTTGAAGGTGTTCAAGAAGGGAAAAAGAAAAAAGAAAGATTAGAGCTTCCATTAAAGCTGAGAAATTTATTGTTTGGTAAAGATTCAAGGTGAACTTATGTTAAATCTTTTAGATTTTTGGAAGGGATTTGGTTTAAAAAGCTTAGGAAATGCATGGGTTTAAGTATTCTAGGGTCAATTTCATGTTTAGGTTTCTTTAGGTTTTCCAATTGGAGTTCTTTTTGAATAGGGATTTTTGCTAATGTTCTAAAGAGAGACAAGAGAGGCAAGAGGAGCAAGAGGAGAAACATCCTTAAGCAAGTTTTCAAGCAAGGAGACTAAGTTAGGTTACACTTTTATAATTGAATAATAAGCCATCAATATTTCTTTCAAAAAAAGGGAATAAATGTTTTTAACTACTTGTAAATGTGCATTTATTGTTCTTAAAAATGCTTTGAGAATGATTTCAAATGGCCATATGATCGGTATGGGATTTTGGTTGATCAAATTGTATATGAAATATTTCTTGCTCATGAAAGACAAGTTTTCCAAAAATGTGCCAATTGGGCAAACTATTTTTTGTTCATGAATAACATGTTATGTAGGTTTGTGGTGGTCTGTTCTGTCAATCAAGTGCACTTGATTAAAAAGGCTTCTCTCGCCTGCCCGCTAGTGGCATGGAGCTCCTTCACTGATACTCATAAGTTTGCAGCTATGCAAGATCATTTTGTGGGATTGCGATAGTACGTTCTACTCATGGCTACACAGGACCCTTATGGGAAATGTGTAGTACATTTTGTTATGGATCCATCCAAACCATTCTGATGTGTTTGATTGGTTACAATGTATTTGGAAAGTTTGATGGATGTATGACTTATTTGATTTGTGAATTGGCTTAATAAGTGAAGAATTTTGTGTTTTATGATTCAATAGGAAACTGGCTTTGATCATAAAGGTTTTAAATGGTTTTTGCTTATTATCAATTATAAAACTGTTACCCATGAGCTTTAAGCTCACCCCCATTCCTCCCCGTCTATAGGTGATGAACAAGATATCGAGTGATCAAGTCAAGAGTCAAGATATCACTCCAATTTGCATTTTTTTTCTTTTGAAGTTAGATCATGTAAAGCAAGGCTTTAGTCACATTTTGAGAAACTATTTTTCTTCTAAAGTTGGTATTTTTGGACTATGATGTAAAGGTGGCTTGAAATGCCCATTAAAGCATTGTAAAAACTTTATTCTTTTGATGTTAATGAAGTGTGAATGGTGCATGGATGATGTGAGTTGAAATTAGATATAAGTGAAGAAGCAATCAACTTGAGTTGATGATTTTGGAACATAAATCGTGATATATATACATATGTATGCATAAGTGAGATACTATGGAAAGGTAGATATGAATTATATCTGATCAGATGTAGTTGAAGGTGATAAGACAAATGAGTTGAGATTTGAGAGTTTAACGAAATTATTTTGGTAGCTGAATGGTTATGCTGAGAACACTCTAAGTTTGAATAGTGCAAAATTTCAGGTCTTCCATAAGGAAACTTTCATGTTCTGACTTTAGGGAAAAATTTGGGTTGATCTAAGATGAATTTGACAAGTTGTCTTCATAGAAGTTGTAGCTTATCTTTCTAGCTTTCCAACGGTATAAAGCATGAAATTTTTGGACATTAGAGTTGAAAGTTATGAACCTTATAAGTGGAGATGCTCAGGAGCATACTTTGTATCGTCTAATGACGTCATATCGTCTAGTGAGGGCACCAGACGTATCGTCTGGTAGGATGCTTCATGTGGTGGTGAGGACGTATCGTCTGGTTGGATGCTTTTTCTAGTAAGGACTTCATCTACTGAGGACATATCATCTGGTAGGATGCTTCGTCTAGTGAGGATGATTCGTCTGGTGAGGACGTATCGTCTGGTGACGTTATATCGTTTGGTTATGACGTCATATCGTCTGGTGCACTGTTCATCTGACCCTATCATCTGATCCAAATTTGGCCCTCTAAATGATAGAATCTATCTTCAAAATCTTCATAAAAGTTGTAGATCTTAAATTCTTCTTCAAAATCATTCAAAGAACACTTCAATATGATGTTTTTAGAGAAAGTTATGCCAATTATTCCGCGAAAGATACAACGTGATTGAGGACATGAGCATGGTTGATTCTTTTGGCCATAACTTCATAACCTGACCTCCAAATTAAGTGATTCTTCAAGCGATAGGTTCTCTACCCATTTTCCTATCTCTCAATAAAAATTTGTAGCTTCTAGGGTCAATTTGAATGAGGTTTATGGAAGGAAAAGGAGGGATCGGTCAGAGGGGCATAATTAGGTTATGAACAAACTTTGGATTTCTTTTAAGCGTATCTTGAGCTATAGAGCTCTGAATGAGAAGGTTCCTATTTCAAAATAAACAAGAAGTAGAAAGCTACGATTTTTTGGAAGAAGTCAAATTGTGATTTGGTGTTTAATTGGTGTGGACACATCACCCTAAGGGTGATGGCTAATGAGGAGTCATTGAAATATCCCCACAAGGAAGCCCACTCACGCTTTATGACTCCGGATTATTGGGCTCCAAAAACTACAAGGTATTAAGCTCACATTCTCATGACCTATATGTTGGGCTCCGGTAGTGGGGTACAACACAGCAAATGCATTACTTCATTCTCTAATCAAAAGAATGCTAAAAGGTTTATATGTTTTTTCTACATGCCAGCATTAAATGACAACCATTAAACCATTTAACGATAAGACCATTAAACCAGTTAATGAGGACACCATTAAACTATTTAATGATGATGAAATATATAAAAAACTACCTTATATTTGGCAATTCAATGTTAAATGTGCAGCTGCCCATTTAGCTATATAAAATCAAAAATTTACATCATTGTAAACTTCGATTTTGCTCTTTACAAATATCCATCCTAATTTTAAATTTTTATTTTTGGGCTTCTAATTAACAATTAATTAGTGTAAATCCAACATTTAGTTATAGGCTTAAAACCTAATTAAAATAATTCTTAATTAAATTACTTCGGTCTTGTTATTCCGAATCTAATTTGGTCATTTCCTTCGTTTATTTTTTTTTCCAGTAACCTCTATTTATTTTTTTTTACTTTGCTTGATGACCTTTCTTAGAATCCAAGTGGAGAATCTAATTAGACTTATATAATTCAAGCTCCAATAAGCTCGAAATGAATTTAATCTATTTAGAATTAATTATAACTTATTAACCAAATGTCATTCCACCAAAGGCAATTAGCTGAACTCTTGAATTACGAAATATTATGAGAACACATCTTTCAAATTTTATGTCTAATTACAAACTCTATTATGAACTATATTATAGCTAGTCGCGTAATAAAGGGTAAAATTACCATTTTGCCCTTAATTGGTTTTTCCTTCTATACCTCCCACTGTAATCTATATGGTGATTAACATGCAAGATCTCATCTTGGTGTTAAGAATTGATGGGTTGCTAGTCCATCAAACTATTGACGCCAATTTAATCACCAATCTTCGTAAAATATCTAGAAGTAATGATATCACTATAAACTCTTTATTTGAATGAATGTTCCCTGATACACGTTTCAATTATTATTTCTAACATGTAGAAACTAGATTAATACTTTGTAACAATCCATTCCGATCATTTCAAGAATTATAATGAAACACATATGAGTTCACCACTCATCAAGATTATGGTTCATAGCAAAAAAATTCTAAACTATATGTTTTAAGATTAAAGAAACGACCTACTTTATTCTTTAAAAACATATGTGATTCCATGTTCATTTAATAGTGCCATTATCGATAGTCAACTACATTAATGATTTAAAACTCATCATTTCCTTGAAGTAAACTCCTTTACTTGCACGGAGATAAATCGCAACACTTTAGTCTAAACTATAATCAAACGACCAACTTGATTATTCAATTGTGAATCAACTAATTTAGATTCTAATAATATGAATGTTTCCTATACATCTCTATGTATATGTATATTACTTACAAAAGAATCTTGATACCTTATGACTAGTTATATAATGCTCATACAAATAAAACTAAACTTATTTGTTTTATTAATAATAAATATTTTGATTACAAAAATAACTGGAAGAAGATTATGTTATATGGAAATACACTTGCTTTCTAGGGAACTATATTTACATAACCCCAACAGTCTCCCACTTGCCCTAAATCAAGTATGACATATCCCTTATTTCCGTCCCTTCTAGGTGACCCTCAAAACTCTTTTGAGACATATTCTTTGTAAATGGATTGGCAAGGCTTTGCTCTATGGGAATGTTTACCACATTCACCTTACCACGTTGTATTATCTCCCTTATGAGATGTTACTTTCTCTCAATATGTTTGGTAGCTTTACAGTTATGAGGTTCTTTAGAATTATCTATTACGCCACTATTATCATAATAACGTGTAATAGCCTTTTTTTTCCTCAGAAACTACCTCCAAATCATTTAGGAATTTGTGGAGCCAGACTACTTCTTTTACTGCTTCACAAGTACCAATATACTTAGCCTCTATATTCGAATCAACAACATAAGATTGCTTGACACTCCTCCAGCTTATGACTTCACCTTCTTAAATATAGAACCAGAAGTTGATTTCCTTGAATCAACATCTGATTGAAAATTAAAATCTAGATATCCTATCGGAATAAGGTTACTTCCAAAGTAAACAAGCATCAAGTTCTTCGTCTTATAAAGATACTTCAGTATGCACTTAATCGCAGTCTAATGTTCCATTCTTGGATTGGACCAGAATCTACTTACCAGTCACATTATGTAGCAGATATCCAGTCTAGTGCATAGCATAGTATTCATTAAATTTCCAACTACCAAATCATATGGAATGTTGTCCATACATTTAACCTCCTCTAGGGTCTTAGGTTCTTGCTCTTTTGAAAGATTGATTCCATGTATAATAGGCGTGAAACCCCTCTTGGAATCCTACATGGCAAACTTATTGAGTATGCTCTCGATGTAGGTTAATTGAGATAAGGCTATCTGTTTGTTCTTATTATCCCTTTTTATCTTAATCCCTACAATATAGTTTGCCTCTCCTAAATCCTTCATTAAGAACTATGCATTCAGCCATCCTTCGATCGTAGATAACGTTCCTACATTTTTAATGAGTAGAATTTCATCAACATATAGAATTAGAAAAATAACCTTGCCTTCTTGTATCCTTTTATAGATATAAGACTCATCTAGGTTTTATATGAACCCATAGGTTTTGATAGACTTATCAAACCTAATGTTCCAAGACCTAGATGCTTGCTTAAGTCCATAAATGGACCTCTACAATTTGCATACCTTATTCTCATTATTTGGCTCAATGAATCCTTCTAGTTGTGCCATATAAATGGTCTCTTTAAGATCCCCATTAAGAAATGTGGTCTTAACGTCCATTTGCCATATTTCATAATAAAAAAAGGCAGCTATGGCTAAAAGAATTCTGATGGACTTAAGTATGGCAACCAAAGGAAAAGTATCCTCATAGTCTATACCCTCTTTTTATGTATAGCCTTTAGCTAGCAATCTTGCTTTAAAAGTCTCTACCTTTCCGTATGATCCTCTTTTCCTTTTGAAGATCCATTCACACCCTATGGCTTTTTTTTCTTGTGGATTCAGGCCTTAGAATATAGACTAGGCAGCCCTAAGTCCTTAAGTTCCATAATGAAGGAACTCGGCCAGTTTATAAATCCCTAGGTGTTTTAAGCATCGATCTGGATGAAACAAAGTTAAGAAGATAAGTTGCTCTTTGTATGGCATATCCCCAGAACAATCCTGGAAGGCTATCGTAGGACAACATTAATCTTACCATTTCCAATAGAGTCTTATTCCTCCTCTCAACTACACCATTCTACTGAGGTGTTCGAGGAGCTGACAAGTAGGAAACAATTCCAATGTCAATTAAAAATTGTTGGAACTCTCCAGATAAGTACTCACCACCTTAATCTGATCGAAGTTGTTTTAATGGCTTACCTAGCTGCTTCTAAGCTTCAGTTTTGAATTCTTTGAACTTTTCAAAGGATTCACTCTTTTTATGCATCAAATACAAATAGCCAAGTCTAGAGTAATCATCTATAAAGGTTATGAAGTAGTCATAACCTCCTCTAGCTTATACGTTCATAGGCCCCCACACATCAGTGTGTACTAGGTCTAATGTGGATTTAGATCTGTTTCCTTAGAAAGAAATGTAACATCCCACCCCTACTGGAAGGGTAGAATAGTAAATTGGCATAGGATGTGCTAGATTGGGATTTCATGGGACTGCTCATGCATAA
>JANZLD010589137.1:0-13930 GCA_026413575.1 Erythroxylum carthagenense
TGTGCAAATTAGCCAAGAGCTAGTTTTACTGTAACAAGTTTTCAAACACTTTTGTGAGAAAGTAGTACAGATAACCTGCAGAGGCTAAAAGTGAAAGAATACTTATTGTAAAGACCTGAAGAGGCTCGGAAAGAATACTTGTAAAAGTTGAAGAGATAGTGAAATCTCAAAAAGACTTTTGAGGACTGGACGTAACCCACGGTTTGGGGTGAACCAGGATAAAATCGCTGTGTCAACTTCTCTCTACTCTATCTTTCTTTTAGATTCAAAGTTTTATTCTTACTTAGTTTTTAAACGAGTCTATTAAAGTCTTGATTAATTTGGATCTACCGAAGGTTCTGTAAAAAGAACTCTATTTTTAATAAAAGTTTTGAAAGAGTTTTCAAAAAGGAGAATACACAATTCAAGCCCCCCTTCTCGTGCATTCGTATATCGTATTCTAAGCTTTAACGTGTGATTCACTTCAGATATCACTATAAACTCTTTATTTGAGTGAATATTCCCTGATATATATTTCAATTAATAATTCCAACATACAGACACTGGATTGATACTTTATAAAAATCCATTCCGATCATATCAATAATTATAATGAAACACATATGAGTTCACCACTCATCAAGATTGTGGTTCATAATAAATGAATGCTAAAATGTATATTTTAAGATTAAAGTAACGACCTACTTTATTCTTCAAAAACATACATGATTCTATATTCATTTAATAGTGTCATTATCGATAGTCAACTATTATCATGATATGAAATTCGTTTTTGGCTATGAGATGAAAGAAGGGAGAGATAGAGTATATCAAATGTACCTCTTCCTTTCTTTAATCAAATGAATGCTAAAAAGTTACATACCATCATTAAAAGACAACCATTAAATCATTTAATGATAAGATCATTACTCCATTTTATGATGATGAAGCATGATAAAAACCATCTTTAATTTAGCAATTCAATGCTAAATGTTCAGTTGCACATTTCGCTATAAAATCAAAATTTGCCCTCCTTTTATCTTTAATAGCTTTGTTTCAATTTAATTAATTTAATTAATCAAATCAAACCAAAGTTCAGCCCAATATTAAATGTTCATTTGGGCTTCTAATTAACAATTAATTAGTGTAAGCCCAACATTCAATCATAGGCTTAAAAACCTCTATTTATATTTCTTACTTTGCTTGATAACCTTCCTACAAGCCAAGTGAAGAATCTAATTGAACTTATATAATTTAAGCTCCAATAAGCCCGAAATTAATTTAATTTCATTAAAATTAATTATAGATAATTAACCAAATATCATTCCACTAAAGACAATTAGTTGAACTCTTGAATTACTAAATATTTTGAGAACACATGTTTCAAATAAGATGTCCAATTGCAAAGTTCATTATAAACCATATTATAGCCATCCGCACAATAAAGAGTAAAATTACCACTTTGCCTTTATGTTAGTTTTTCCTTTTAGATCTCCCGTTTTACTTTATATGGTGATTAACACGTAAGATTTCATCTTGGTGTTGAGACTTGATAGATAGCTAGTCTATTAAACTACTGACATCAGTTTAATCACCAATATTCGTAAAACATCTAGAAGTGATGATATCACTATAAACTCTTTATTTGAATTAATGTTCCCTAATATATGTTTCAATTAATAATTCCAATATGCAGACACTGGATTGATACTTTGTAAAAATTCATTCCGTTCATATCAATAATTATAATGAAACACATATGAGTTCACCACTAATCAAGATTGTGGTTTATAATAAACGAATGCTAAAGTGTATGTTTTAAGATTAAAGTAACGACCTACGTTATTCTTCAAAAACATACATGATTCCATATTCATTTAATAGTGTCATTATCGATAGTTAACTACTATCATGATATGAAATTCATCATTCCTTTGAAGTAAACTTATATGAAGATAAATTGCAACACTACAGTCTAAATCATAATCAAGCGACCAACTTGATTATTCAACTGTGAATCAACTAATTTAGATTATAATAATATACATGTTTCCCACACATCTCCATGTATATGTATATTACTTACAAAAGAATCTTGATACCTTATGACTAGTTATATAATACTCATACAAAGAAAACCAAACTATTTTGTTTTATTAATAATAAATATTTTCATTACAAAAGTAACTGGGAGAAGTTTAAATTATATGTAAATACACTTGCTTTCCAGGCACTATATTTATATAACTCCAACAGCTGCTAATGAAAGGAAAAATATGTAATTTTTGTGATACTCAAAAATCCAATTCATTGCCTTATAAAGATTTAAACTATTATTATATCTATTCAACATTGTTGCTACAGTTTGAGACTGTCGTATTGCCCTAGTCAAAATTTTAAGCAACATTATTCATTTTGTTACCTAATAAAAAAATTTTGTTGCCTTACACCTATAGTAGTTCTACTTTATTTAACGGTATGAAATATGTTGCCTTAACCAAAAAGCAACAATAATTGTACTTATAGTCATGCGTTTGTTTATTGTCTAAAGCTCCTTTTACTGTAGTGGATTAAAAGAAAAAAATTTTGGATGAAATTTTAAAGTGCAAAATGGAAGATTGTAAACTAGTGGCACCAACCAAAAAATTGACCAAGCTATAGATGACAAATTCAAAAAAGGTCTTTAACATCACGACATTATATATGAGTGACCAGATTCTTTAGTTTCTTAGATTGTGATGTGAATTTTAAACCTGAAAAGACAATCTGAAGCGATTACTACTTTCTGTTAATGCACATCCTTTTGTTTTAAAAAACAAAAAGATTTAAGGACCTAGAACGAGTTTTGTTTCTCATTATCATTTTAGTCTTCAGAAAGAAAACCTTTAAGTACGAAGCAAGATTGCTGGCTAGGATTTCCAAAATAATATGTTGAATCAGTGTTGAGGTGTTGTTTGGTTAAATATCACAACCGTAGAGATCCTGGACCAACCAAAATACATATGCTGGGAAACAGAAACATTGATGCATACTTTCTGGAAATTCCCATAGCACTGAAGTCATATTTCTAAAAACAAAATCATGTTTTCAACCATCATATCCGTGAATAGAACAAATGCTCTCTTAGACGAACCTACTCGGGCGTAACCAATCCGTCCAACGAGCAGGAAAACTGGCCGAGCTTTCACACCTCTGTCGTCAGTAAGAGACGATTTTTCCTTCCAACAACTTGAATAGTTTCTGCAGAAAGGAAACAAAAGAATTTCTATTCAATACGAGTGACTACTTTCGTTGATACGGCACTTTACTTGCGGTTTTGATCTTTACCTTCAGCACCCAGTGCACATTTTGGGGGGCACCAGAACTTGCAAAGATGAGGATGCTTTGATTCGTTGCATTTCGCATCACAATTATCCAGGCATGGAGATTGTGCTGCAACTTGAACCATCTCCACACACAAAAGACACAAAACCATACATGCAATGAATCCTTTTGTCATTTTTCTTCTCATCCTATATCTAATCGCGTGGTGGTTTAGAAAGTTAATTGTTTATTTATTTCCTGACAGAAGGTGGAAACCTGAAAGGAGTTTTTGAGACGATCAAACAACAAAGTTGACCATCGTCGTACATATAGCCCCTGTCTTTAGTCCAAAAAAACAGTTTTTTGTTACGTTGAAGAAGTCGGGCATTATAGAAAATACCATTGGCTTTTGCATTATGTATTTTTAGTATAATACCTGCTAAAATTAGTAGCAACTTCTCCTTAGAGTCGGGCCTATTCCAATAAATGCATTTCTTCTTTAGTGTTAAAGATACATATTCACAACCATTAATTTCTTAGCCCTAACAATATTAACCTTGCGAGTTTCTGCTTTTAATTAATTGCTAAGGTAATGTAATGATAATTTGTAACGATGACTTAATAACTCTGTCGTAACTTTGATACCACTTGGATGATTAGTATAAACAAATTTGAAGGGCGCGGTTGGCGCTCAATTGGTTATTATTTATATTCTACCCATCGATTTTATATCTATAATAATAACAATCTGATAAAAATTTTCACTATAATGTAGGATCTAAAGAGGTCTAATAGTATATAATCTTATCCATTGATCTTAAATCTATAGCATAATATATTATTCCAATTACTCAAAGTTAAGAATATCTTATCAAAATTAGTATTGGTTTTAATTGTGACATGTTATAATATTGGTAGAGGTTAATAACGTATTATTTTATATAATTTTTTAAATTAAGCATTCCTTTAATTTTATATATAAGGTACAATTTTATAAACTATTTAAGAACTTTAACATTAATAACTTCAATAATTAAAAATATACATATGCTTAAGAATTAGGGTTGGCTATCACTATGGATCAATGGTCATTCAAAATCAAGATTGTGAAAGATTGTTAAAACATTATAAGAGAGAAACTTATTTGGCTCTCTCTAACCCCTAACCTCACCTCAACCACTTCCTTACCTAGCTCTTTTTGACCACCTAAAGCTCTATGATGTTGTTGGTCCTTTTTTTTTTCTCTAGTTAAGCATGATTTAAATAAATTATGAGATTTTGATGGTCTTAATTTTTGGAGTTATTATTACGTTAATGTTAGCAAGATTATATGACATAGGTTAATTGAATTAATATGTTAAGATAGTAAGATTGTATGAAGGACATTTTTGGAAGACCACTTAAGGTTAAAAGAACCTAAGCTTATAAGGAATGACAAAATAGACAATTTAAAATCATTAATAGCAAATTTGAAATAAAAAGTGTTGGCTTGTTTTCGAGGAAGAGGCAAAAGCGTGATTTGAGGATAGAAAGAAGAAGAGAACACTGAAAATGAGAAAAGAGAGTCAAGTGTTTCGGTTTTTGCACGGAAGGAAGGAAGTAGACTTAGGGTTCTTCCTTTCTTAGTGTTCAAGAGAAAATTTGAAGTTGTTCAAGAAGAGAAAAAGGTAGAAGGGATTAGAGATTCCATTAGAATCAACAATCTCACTATTTGGTGAAGATTCAAGGTAAGATTGTTTTTAATCTTATTGCCTTTTCTTATATTTACCAACAAATTATTATTATCGTTGTTTTTTTAATATTATTAAATGTAAGACTTCAAACGTGTGATTATCTCATTGTCAAATGTTGTGTACCGAGTCTAAATACCTAAATCTATTAGAAACACAAAATATTAACATATAAATACCATAAATAGAAAGGAAGGGAGGAACGACATTTTCTACTTAATTTATCTATATCTATTGATGAGTTGTTTGGTAAGAAAGTAGATACACCAACCATCTTATTGTATAGAAATCTAAAACTTAATGTGTGCAGATATTTAAGAGAGATTTGGGTTCTTTATTTTAGTAAATATAAATATACTCATTTACCAATTACTTTAGAGACACATATGGTGTTTAATTTAAGCATATGAAGGCATAAACGTCCTGGTCTCATCTTAATGAAATTGAGTAAAATAGCCGAGTGGCAGAAAATGCTCATTCGAGTATTTACAGTCGTTTCCTCTTCCAATTCTACAAATCTCTCCTTTCTAGTCCACAATCAAAACCCAACGCTACATTCCCAAAACCGATTAATAGTAAAACCCATGAATCAATTCTACTTTATAAATTTTACTCCGATATGTCAATTGGAAGGAACATGGTAGTATTTCCCTTTACACATGCACCTATAAACAATTGGGCATGACTCTGTTGAGCACTTGAAGCTCACCATCACCCTCTTGCATGGAGTACACGGTCCACAGGCATGGGAACAATCCGGCAAGCTTGACCCTGTTGGGTATAATTCCATTCCCAAGTCCTCTCTAACTCTTGATTCCTGCATTAATTATGTCATTCAGGTTAATTACTAACATATTAATATTAACGATATAGATACACTCCCAATTACCATTGATTTAGATTAACCTTTGGGTAATGATCATAACCTTCGTTGCCGTTTGTTGTTGCCCTTGTTCCTCCTTGAGAACTAACCGAAATATCTAGCAAACAAATCAATCTATAATTTATAACGTAACAAGATCTTGATTAACAACCAAATGACTGTAATTAAATACGATGTGAAAACCACTTACGGCGATGGGGCAACGTCCGGAGGCTCTTACCAACCATGATTACCATAAAAAGAAGCATGAAAAGAAAAACTCTTTGCGTTCCCAGTAAGAGCTTCATTTCTCGTCATGGCCTTGATTACAGGGGACACATTGTATATATATCGTTTTAATTAATGGGAAAGGATGTACAGCTGAGGCAGTTCACGTGATCCACGGCTATCTTTTAATTTCAAGGTTTTCACATGTTTCGTCGAGTCTATTAAATAATATGGAAAAACTGTAAACATCTGAAGCTTTAAATGAAGTTCATGTAAACATCTCAAGCATTTATGATCTTTAATAGTAGTTACCATATGCTTGCGACTTCAGTTGCCTAGTAACAAGTAGGACTTGGGACAGATGACTCGGTAATCCAACAGTGAAACCAAGTTTCAACATCTGAGGAACATAACATTGAATTGAAGAAGGCCTGCAATAAACGTGAAGATCAGGCCTTGGGATTAAATGAACTAACTTTATTTTCCATGCATTTATGGTTGCGGGCACCTGTTTTCCCGTCGTTATTATTCTTCTCGTGTTTCCCATTTTGCTCTCGACATTCTCTTTTTGTAAAGATGAAATGCTCTAGACATTTATGTGAAAATTTTATGAACACATGAATATCTTTATAAACTGATTCATAACTCATAGAATTTATTCACGGACCACTTAATTTTTCTAAAATAACTTGCCTTTCAACCCCAATTTTTTCCTTCCTTATCTTCCTTTGTGGGTTTGAAAATGAGTATTTCCCCCTTTCTGAGTTTGTCATCATAATTGAGATGTTTGCGTAGTAATGAATTTGACGTCATAATTTCTAAATTTGTCCATATATGTTGCCAAAAAAAAAAAACACATTCAATTCTTCCTTGCCAAGAACATGAAGGGCTTTTGCAATTTCGTGGTCAATATCCTTCTTCCTGCAAGGCACAACACCCGACATTTGAAAGATTGTAGACGAGAAAGTAGCATACATGCTTGTATGAGTCAAAGGAATGCTTAGATTGATACCTGCAACATTCAGCAAATAACTCAAATAGCTTATGAGGTCTACGAAGTTCAAATGCTAATTATATTGTAAAGCATTAACATAGTTAGCATCCAATACAGCATTTTCCAATTATTGACCTCTTAAAACCCTTTCCTTCTGCGTAAACATCAATTGGACAAATTTCAGCAATTTTCATTCCAATTTTTTAAGAAAGAAAAGTGGTCAGGTAAGCTCACCTCTTTTCCTCCTTATGTATAGCAGTTGAATCATGCCACAGATTGACAACACCATCACCACCACTAGTAGCAAACATTTCAATCCTTTTCCCAATAGCCAAGGCCCAAACCTGCAAGCTAAAATCTAATGAGTAAAAAGAAAAGGGCCGAAGCACACCATAACTCGTAACCATGAAAACTGATTGGATCAGCTAGCATAGAAGATAAATTGATGAGAAACTCATGTTCACTTCGACAGACAGGATGCTGGTGTGCCTTTTAATTGTGAACAGGCATGTGTAGGGCAAGGACGATAATTAGATAACCGTCTGTAAAAGTGCTGGAATGTGATACCGCCTCTGAATCCTTTGGAATAGAACATTTCCATTTTCTTCGATTGAAATCCAGGAAAGTTCATTGCAGAGATGTCATCGCGTTCCTACCCTACCATGGTCTTAAGGAAAAAAAAAAAAAAAGATGATTGAAAATTTTCTTTTCCTTTTCCCACAAGGAAATGTAGGTGCTCACTTTTGTCTTCTTGTCAGGCACGAAATCCCTTCAACGAAGACAGAGTGGAAATAACAGATTTTTCTATTATAGGTTCTTTTTATATTTCGTTTACACTAGGGGTCTTCTGTTGAAAGTATGCAATTGATCAAGAGGTTCTGGGGCGTACTGGTCGTGAAACATATCATTATTTGGTTGATTATGTTTTATATCGCAGTTTGTAGAAGGCTGACACTTAAAAAAAAAAATTAACCCTATACCAACAAAAGAGAAAACGTCCCAAGAAGCTAACAGCTTGATTACTATGTGTGCTTGAATAAACCTCTTCGTAAGAAACATGCCCCATGTTAGCAATTAACTTTGATTATAATTGGCTTGAAAATAGATTTTTGACAACAAAACAAACACTCGCTATTTTATTGAAAGAAAAAACATAAATATTACAAATGTGAATTCAATAAATCCAAAACCTGTTATGAGTTAGCTTGTTGAAGCTAACCAACTAAACCCTTTAGTATGCTCACTAGCACACACCTCACTCAACTTTCTTCTAATAACATATATGGATGCAATGGCCAAATAGCCATATTTATAGGTGATTAAGTCAATTTTCTTTGGTGGCAATAGTTGGCAACTTAAAATTACCAACTAGCAAAAGGAATAGAAAGCCAATTTGAATTGAAACTTTTACCAAATCAAAGCCATCTTTTTTACAACTCATCATAGTCTAGAGATTTCTAATATTAAACTAAGTTTAATCCTTAACATCCTTCCTTAAACTTGGTTGTCATTCCGAGCATGTTCTTCAACTTGTAAAATGCCTCAGCCTTCAAAGGTTTTGTGAAAATGTCTGCTATTTGATCTTTAGACGTGCAATACTCAACAATAATCTCTTTGTCTTTAACCAAATCTCGAATATAATGATATTTAATATCAATGTGCTTACTTCTACAATGGAACACTAGATTCTTCGTTAAAGCGATTGCTGATTTATTATCATAGTAGATTGTCATGGGACCATCTGATTGCTATTGCAATTCACTAAGCATCCTTCGTAACCAAATTGCTTGAGTAGCACAATTTGCTGCAATTATATACTCTGCTTCAGTAGTAGAAAGAGCAACTACTTGTTGTTTCTTAGAAGACCAAGAAATTGCTCCAGAACATAAATGAAAAATATAACTTGAAGTACTTTTTCTCTTTTCAACATCACCGGCCCAATCGCTATCTGTATATCCAACTAGTTGTATATTTTTATTGTTTGAATAAAATATGCCATCATCAATTGTACTTTTAATATATCTCAAAATTCATTTAGCAGCTTGCCAATGAGATTGTAGTGGTGAATCCATAAATATGCTCACGATTCCCACTCTGTAAACAATATCTGGTCTAATTGCAGTTACGTACCTCAGACTTCTAATAAGTCTTCTAAAATTTGTTGCATCAACCAAATCACCACTACTGTCTTTCACAAGCTTTAGCCTCTCTTCAACTGGTGTTAAAATTGGTTTGCACGCATCCATCTTGAATTTCTTTAAAATATCTTTTACATATTTCTGTTGTGAAATGAATATGTCATCATTTGTTTGCTTTACCTCGATACCGAGAAAGTAGGACATTAATCCCAAATCTGTCATCTCAAAATAAGCAACCATATCTTTCTTGAACTCCAACAAAAATCTTGAATTATTACCAGTGAATATCAAATCATCTACATAGAGACAAACTATGATGATGTCTCCTTCCTTCTTGATTTTGATATACAAAGTATATTCATATGGACACTTATGAAATCTATGTTTAATGAAATAAATATCAATACGAGTATACCATGCCCTCGGTGCTTGTTTAAGACCGTACAATGCCTTCTTTAGTCAATAAACCTTATCTTCTTCTCCTTACTTTACATATCCTAGTAGTTGCTCAATGTATACTTCTTCTTCAAGTATACCATTCAAAAAAGCTGACTTCATATCCATTCGATGAATCTTCCAATTGCTTTGAGTAGCAAGAGAAATGATTAAACGTACTGTATCTAATTTAGCAACATATGCAAAAGCTTTATAATAGTCGATACCTGACTTTTGCTTATATCCTTTTGCAACTAGTCTTGCTTTAAACCATTCCACTTTTCCACTAGGCTTATACTTTGTTTTGTACACCCATTGGACATCAATAGGCCTCTTTCCTTTTGGCAAAGTGGTTAACTCCCATGTTTTATCTTTTTCAATTGCGTGAATTTCTTCATCCATTGCTTTAATCCAATGACCATCATTCACTGCTTCCTTGAACTTTACTAAATCACAATCTACAAAGAAAGCGTAATGGGCAACAATTTCATCATTAGTATCATCATCACCTACTTGATAGTCTTTCAAATAAGTAGGTGGATGGCGTTCTCGTTGTGAGCGCCTAAGTACAGGTGAAGTAGGAGGAGATGATGGTTTAGGATCAACATGAGTTGACTCTTCAGGAATTGGAAGTGAAAACGACTCTCTAGTTTGATCAGTTGTTTCAAAATCATTGTTTATTAGCACTGATATTGGTGATGATTTCTTTTCTTTTTCTGGCCAATCCCATACTCCATCTTCTTTAAAAGTAACATCTCGACTGATGATCAATTTTTAAGTCTTTGGATTATAAAGCTTATAACCTTTTGTTTCCATGCTGTAGCCAAGAAATATACATTTTTCTGCCTTGTGATCTAGTTTCTTTCTCAACTCATCAGGCACGTGTGAATAGACTATACAACCAAACACCCTCATATGACTAAGATTAGGCTTTTGTCAACTCCATGCTTCTTATGGAGTTTTATCTTGAACACTTTTAACAGGACACCTATTCAAGATATAGACAGCACAGGCCACAACCTCTGCCCAAAAACTTTTAGGTAACTTCTTACAAAATAACATGCTTCTCACCATATCCATAATAATTCTATTTTTTCTTTTTACAACTCCATTTTGTTTAGGAATGTACCTTACCGTCAATTGATACTGAATTCCATACTTTTTTAAGAAATCATCACAAACAATATACTCTGTGCCTCTATTTGTTCTCAAATTTTTAACAGAATAACCACTTTGTTTTCCAACATACGCTACAAAATTCTTAAGTACTTTACATGCCTCAGATTTCTGCTTCAAAAAATAAACTCATGCCTTCCTACTATATTCATCAATAAATGTAATAAAATATTTGTTACCTCCATTTGATGGAACCTCAACATAACATAGATCTGAGTGCATGAGCTCTAGAGGATGTTTGGCTCTACATGCTTGCTTTGTAGGAAATGGATCCTTGTGCTTTTTACACATGACTCACAAATCTGATTAGGAACTTGAATGGTTAACAAGCCTGAAACCCACTCTTTGTTTGCAAGAAACTTAATGCTTCCAAAATTCAAGTGTCGAAGTCGCATATGCCATAGCCAATTATCATTGATAGTTAAAGCATTACAACAAGAAGCATTACCGTAATTAAGATAAGTTAGAAATAGACGATTGGAT
Source organism: Erythroxylum carthagenense (assembly GCA_026413575.1). Classification (NCBI taxonomy): domain Eukaryota; kingdom Viridiplantae; phylum Streptophyta; class Magnoliopsida; order Malpighiales; family Erythroxylaceae; genus Erythroxylum; species Erythroxylum carthagenense. The sequence goes on from JANZLD010589137.1 coordinate 11,329, forward strand.
GACATTCTCGTCTTTAGAATCATGCCCTTTTTTTGTCACTCATCATGCACCCATCTTTATTGAAATGTAAATCATAACCCTTTTCTAGTAGTTTTCCAACACTTAAAAGATTCTAGTAAAGAGTAGGAGCATAGTATATGTCAGAAATATAATTTGAAGACCCATTCTTCAATTTTATAGCTATCTTTCCTCTTCCCAAAACTGGAAGTTGATAGTCATCGGTAAGCTTTACTAAAGAATGAAAGGATTCATCTAATTTAGAAAAAGCTTCATTGCTTCCACTTAAATGATTGCTGCAACTTAAGTCTAAAAACCATTGACAATTATCACTATTACTAATTTCATGAGCGGCCATCAATAAGATTTCTGGGCATAATTATCACTGTTACTAATTTCATGAGCGGCCATCAACAAGGTTTCTGGGCATAATTATCACTATTACTAATTTCATGAGCGGCCATCAACAAAGTTTCTGGGCTGTTATTCTTAGCAACTCCAACTCGATGATCTTTATGTTCTTGTCTTCGAGCACGACATTCTCTATTATAGTGACCATATTTTTTGCAATTATGGCACTGAATATATGACCTGCACTCAAATTGATAATGAATAAACTTTTTGCACTTGTAACATTGAATATTGGATCTATCTTGAGGAGATTCATTCTCTCTTGCTCCTAGTCTAGAATTGGTTTTGGAATTTTTTCCTCCTCTACCTCTGAAATTTGAATTTATTTGAGTATATTCCATTTTGCCTGTTGCACTTTCCTTTTCATTTCTCAAATTTACTTGGGCTTTTAAAACTTGCTCCGTTGCGATTGGTGATCTTTCATTCATTCACATTTCACGGGACTCTAGTGAGGCTTGCAAATCATTAAGAGTCATAGACTCCAAACTTTTAGACTCTTCAATGGCTGTGACAACATAATCAAATCGATTTGTCAACGTGCGCATAATCTTTTCCATGATATCTTTCTCCATAATCTGTTAACCATTATTTTTCATCTCATTGACTAATTTTTTTACGCGTGAAAAATAATCCCGAATACTTTTGTCCTTGCCTTGCTCCAACAACTCATATTGCCTTTTAAAGCCTTGTAATCTTGTTCTTTTAACTGTACTTGCGCCTTCATATGTTTTGAACAAAATATTCCAAGCCTCCTTTGCTGTTTTAGCATGGAATATTTTTTTAAGAATTGACAACTCAACTAATTGACAAATTAAATACAAGGCCTTTTGATCCTTTGGAACAACTTGATGAATTTAGTAAATCTTTTTAGGAGGCCCTAATGACCCTAGATCGAACCTATCCAATTTTCACAGTGCGATGATTAGTTGTTCACGGATTTCGTTTAACAAACGATTACGTACCAGTTGTTGTGATTCTTCGTCCGTTAGTTTTTCTTTTTCGACTACGCCTTTCTCCAAAATTTCACCATACCCGTTGCTCCTCAAGTATAGCTCCATCAGGTGTCTCCACATCGGAAAATTATTTTTGCCATCAAACTTGAAAATTGTTAATTACATTAGTTGAACTTCAATTGTTGAACTTGAAGCCATCTTGATTTACTTGAACACTTTAACCGAGCCCTGACACTAGATGTTAGCAGTTAACTTTGATTATAATTGCCTTGAAAATAGATTTTTGACAACAAAACAAACACTCACTATTTTATTGGAAGAAAAAACACAAATATTACAAATGCAAACTCAATAAACCCAAAATCCGTTATGAGTCAGCTTGTTGAAGCTAACCAACCAAACCTTTTAGTATGCTCATTAACACACACCTCACTCAACTTTGTTCTAATAACATATATGGATGCAATGGCCAAATGGCCATATTTATAGGTGATTAAGTCAGTTCTCTTTGGTGGCAATAGTTGGCAACTTAAAATTGTTAACTAGCAAAAGGAATAGAAAACTAATTTGAATTGAAACTTTAACCAAGTCAAAGTCACCCTTTTTACAACTCATCATAGTCTAGAGATTTCTAATATTAAAGCAAGTTTAATCCTTAACAATCTGTGTGTGAAGGAACCAAATCTGAAAAAAAAATCAGTTTAAGTAATGTTTTGGACAGGTGTTGAAGCGCAGTGATTGTAGCTGCAACTATAAAATCCATCAAAATGCTCATATATTGATTGTTAATATAAAATATTCAAATAAGAACAGTAGTCAACCAAAAAAGCAAGCTAAAATAAAAGAAATTCACAGCATTGTCTTCTTGCTGATCATATGTGGCAATGCAATCATTTGTTTTGACGGTCCATAACTTTACCAAACCATCAGCACCTAAGATAATTAACAATGTCAGAAACTTATGATTAAATAAATCAGAAATGGTCAAATAATATGGGCTACACTCATGACCACTTGGGTACCGACTCTAAGGGGGCGGTTGGTTTGTATGGAAGAATGGTAATAGAAATGAGAATGAATATAGTGAAGAATGAGAATGGATATTATCATTATAATTATGATGATTGGTTAAAAGGAAAGAATGATTACCATTACCATTGATAATGGTTGGTTTGTAAAAAATAATGTAATTAATTAATTACAATGTATTAATTAATTAAAATATTATAATTAATTAATTA
>JANZLD010589212.1:0-13917 GCA_026413575.1 Erythroxylum carthagenense
CCAAATTTGTACAAATTGGACTTTTGAGTGAAAAGTTATGTGTATTGGAATTTCAGATGGAGAAGAGAGGAAATAAGAGTTAAATAAAATAAAATAAAATAAAATTAGGCACGGAAGCTGGCCCTCGCGAGGGTGAGCGCGTTTCATGCTCCTCGCGAGCGCGCGCGTCTCGCAGCCGCGAGACACTCGCGGTCGCAAGCAACCATTATTGATTTTCCAAATTTTGACTTTTTCCTTCTTTTTCTAATAACTTGGCCATCCAACCTCCGATTGACTTGATTCTCGAGGCATCGGATTCGTGAGATATTTAATTTCATTTCTATGTGAAATTGTGAATTTTTAGAGATAAAATTGATGTGCATTGATTAGGTCAAAGTGAGGGGACCGAGTGATTATTTTTCTGGCCTGTGTTTTAGCAATAATTGGACCTATAGAGATCCGAATTGAGTGATTTTAGTGTCTATGGCTTCTTATTGCATAGAGGGATTTTTCTATCAAGGAGAGGTTACTAGGTTATCCTGTGTGGACTGGTTTATCGATCGGGAGTAGTAGACCCGAAAGTATGGTTTTAGAAAATTGCAATAAACATAAATTGCGAGTTTAAGGATTTTAGTGCGGCTAAACCCTTGACATGCCTGAGTTGTGATAACGAAATAGTTTTTGAGATATAATTTATAGATTGATATCGAGATAGTCATGAACATGCATCGTACATATATGTGTATCAATGAGTATAATTGTGCAAAGTTATTAATGTGTGTGCAACGAATTGAATAAATGGGTCGTGCAGGCTAAGGGTTCACAGTCAAGCGTTTCCAGAATTTGGAAGCAAATGCTAATCTGGAGCGTACAGTGAGTAGACCGAGATGGTCTCATTTCACCCTTTATTCTATTTTGTTTCATTTTGTATAAATTGATTGCTTAATGCGGTGAATAATGGTGGGTTTGAGAATTGTTTTTGGTTTTGGATTCTGGACAGAAGGTCTGATGTATTGGGGAGCTATGACATAGAAGTGCTACTTGTATGTGAGTTTGTGTACTACTTGCTTGATATGTGATAGATTGTGACACATGTATTGATTGTGATGTATATACTGCTTAATTATGACATGTGCATTCCATGCATGGATGCATGATCAAATAATGGTAGTTGTGACCGGAGCAGCCATCGAGAGCTACAAGGTCAGCGATTGTACTCGGGCCTCGAGCCCCATAGTGATTTAGAGCCTCAGGCTCAACAATTAATGTGCCCATATTGGGACAGTTCAGGCACTCGGTCACAACATCGAAATAAATTGGAAAGTGTCATATGAGCATTTCATATTCATTTGCTTACATATATTTGATTGAGTGAAAGGCAACATGCCTTATGCTTATGCAAACTAAGTGTGTTCTGATGCCGGACTACGGTCTGATGACACGTGAAAGTGAGTAGTTGTGACTGATGCATTGCATATGCATAATAGAAAAAAGTAAGTGTATTGAACAGGAATATTATGAATGTGCACTGTGTTGTGTGACTAGGTGAGCCATCGAAGATGGTCACTCACTGAGTTCATAAAACTCACCCAAAATTTGCAATTATTTTTCAGGACCCAAAAGAATACCCCGTTAGGCAACGGACGTATAGCAAGCACATGTGAGTGAGAGAAGAGGTCGGCATCAATTCGAGTCTGCATTAGTGTTTGCAAAATTCTGTATAAAATTATTTTCTAAATTTTTGTAAAAATGATTAGGTCAATTTGTAAAGTCAATGGACTGAATTGATTTTTATTTATGAAAAGGGCCCCATGGTCATTGTATTTAATGGTGATTATGTAAGTTAATTGATTTCCGTATAGTGTATGTTGTGTTTTCAAAAAAAAATTTATACTGAGTTTGGACTGAGTGATGTAGCACGCCACTCTCACAGGGCACGAACCTGGATATCGCCATCGATGTCGGGTTCGGGTTATGCGGGAGTGGGGTGTTACATTCTAGCTATGTTTTCCATGATTTCCAACATTTTCTTTAGTTTGGATGTTTGATTTTTTTTCCTCACGAGATAAATACCTTTTGGTGTCTGGATGAGATGAATCCTATGATAAACTGTATCGTAATTTTGATTTAAGTTAAATTTTTATTTAATTTTATTGATATTTTATCATAGGCTCCTCATTATCGTTGAATTAATATTGTCAACATATTATTTTATGTATGATTTAATTCGATTGAGATTTAAAATCCAATGTATGAATAGATCTAACGTAATTAAAAGGAGTTGCATGCAAAATTAGAGATGAGTTATATAAATCCTCTATATTAGGATATAACTGAATAATAAAATTCAAAAATCAAATAATTAAATTCGTTAGGATTTAATTAGATAAAGATTTCAATTAATCAACCTAGAATTAGGTGTTTATAATTTTGAGAAAGACATTAACATAATTTAGGCTTTATCACGGTCCAATGAATTACAAAATAGATTAGTTATTGAAACCATGATTGCATGAGAAACTGTAAGGGGATTCAAATGCCATGTACCATTATTTTATTTATTTATTTTCATTCTTTGACTATCTTAGTTTTTGTTTTTTTATGTTTATTTTTATTTTCTTTTATTTGAAATCTGAATTATCATATTTACCTTAATTATTGGTTTGATTATAAGAAAAGAGTCATTAGTAATTCTCGTAGTCTTGTGGGATCAACACTTAGAATTCCTAACCTTATGTCATAAAACAATAGGTGCACTAGCCTTTGACAGTCTATTGATTTTAGGAATTAAGTTATATATACACTTTATAAGGGTCCACCAATACAAAAGAAAAAATAACTATATTACTTATTATTAAGCCTCACTAGTATTACTCTACTCAAAAGAATGACTCTAAATTTTGATTTTTGTCTACTCTTTTATGTTATATAAGACTACAAGCAATTAGACATTTCTTTGCATAATAATATAGTCAAAACTAGTGATTGATCCTATAAGGATAGTGCAAACACTAATTCTAACCCTCCTACTATTATTTAGTCAACAATAATGAGTTTGGTTGATTAAAACTAGAACTAAATTAAACTAAATAGATAGAAACCCTAGTAGAGATAATCAAAAAAAGTAATAAAAAACAATATGATAAAAGATTTATAATAGAACTTCCTATAGCATCATATTATAAATTTGATTCAAGATATTTTTGAATTATAATGTTTGGATTGGTGAACTCTCTTTGCTTAATTAACCTTTTTTAATGAACTCTCTTTTTAAGGTACAACCACATATTCCTTAATTATTAATTAATATATCTATTTAACTAATTTCTAATAATGCATTAAGTTTTATAATACATTATACAAGGTATTCATATAATATTGCTCTAATACTAGAAGGGTTAGTAATTCTATTTCTAGTATCATTCAATCCTTAACATTTATCTGTAGTTTAATCTATAAGTAGGTTCTTTTGACAATTTCTACCTTTAAATGAAGATAAGGTTTAAGCTTGCACTTATATCTAACAAAAATTAATAGCAACATAAAAATTTCACAAGCATAGAACTCTTAAATAGAAAACTACAATTAATCCATTAAGAATTATCTATAATCCCATATAATGGATATCAACTAAGTTACCTTCAAATTATACTTGAAATAGAAAAAAAAATAAAAAATATAAAACCTCGTTAGAAAGGTTTCTCATAATAAAGATTTAAATCTCTGAAAGTGATTTACATGTTGTAAAAAAGTAAAACTAAAATGGTCTTCTCTTAAGGGTTTGAACCTTTTTTTTATATAAACTTTCCATAACAAACATGGCATAGGATATGATTGTATTCCAATTTGCATATCAGACAACTTCTCCAATTTCACTTTGAACAGAGAAATATGTGCATTAAGATATCTATTTTCAATATTGTATTTAACATTGTATGTATTTTCCATCTGACAATAGCTCTAACCTAGCTATATAGAAGGTTCTATCTTATACACTAAATTTTGAGTAAGAAAAATGTCTAGTACATGGTCGTATACTAATTTATGTTTGAATTTCTCACCATCTTTTTTTTCTTAAAAAGGGACACATCCTAACATATGAAAGTATGAAATTTTTGTTTAGCCAAGAATGACTTCTTCTTCTTCTTTTCGTTGTAAAATTGTTTAATCATTGGTCAACATCATTTATAAGCAATATTTCCACGGTTACCCAAAAATAACATAAAACCAAGTAGATTAAGTGAATTTAGATGCATAATATAGAAAATACTAAAAAAAATATGTACATGACATGCATATAATAGCACCAAAATCATATAGAAAAGTTGCACAATGAAAGTTAGGTATGTTTTCACACAAAAATCTATAAATTTTATAATTATGAGGAATTTGTCTTAGAATCTATGATGTATATAATAATGTAAGTAAAAGCATGGTGCTTTTATTTGTTATTCTCAAATGATGTTGTTAGTTTTGACACATTATTTTATAAAAGATGTAGAGATAAAGATAATGTTTTTTGAATTCCTTAGAAATATTAAAATAGCATTCATTTATCACATAATCATAAGAAATCAATGATATGCCTAAAATCTTTTTTGGATAGATGTGCAAGTTATTTCTTAGACAACTAATAATTAATCTTTGTATTGATTCTAGTATTTGTAGTGGGTTTATGATGTTAACAATATTTAGATTTTGTTACATCATTCTTGACTTGTGTTCTTCATTAACTTGTTCAAAAAGGAGGTTTTACACAAGTTGTTGTATACTTTTTATAGACCCAAGAATTATTGAAATTCAAAAACATTAAAAAGCAATAAGGTTACAATTTCCTACTTGTTTTTGAGTTACATGCTTTTACTATCACTTTAAATAATGTAAATTAATTTAAAACATTTACACTTTCTCTTTATAGCAATTGCAACCATTCTAGTAGCTTCTTTTAAGTAGCAATTATTCTTAGAATTAAGTGAAAAAAGGAGAAGTTCACTAGTAAAATGATAAAACAATATAAGACCTTAATTATATGGACATTAATTATTAACTTGGCAATCGTATTCAAGAAAACTTAGCCAATTAATTGACCATTATGTATTTGGTCAAGGAATACATTAAAAACTTAAGTTCAACAATAAAAAATAAAAGTTAAGTTTCTTTGTTCTTGATTATGATTTTTTTATGATTTTTTTAATGTAGTTTTACAACATATATCTTTTTTTGCTTTTTCCGTCATATTTTGGCTTGACAAAACCTTTATTGTTATATTAACTTTCATCTTTGATTCTATGTTTCCTAGCATACTTTTGGTTTTCTTCATCTAATTTATTTATTTTGCATTAACTAGATCAAGTTATCATTGAATGAACTTTTGAATGTTGATTTCCTTCTTTTCCTCTTTCCCTACGATAAATAATTATGGTTATACTATTAAGAAGCCTCAAATAATTCATTTGTCTTGTCTAAGATGCTATTACGTGGTGAACATGGGTGGGTAGATAAGGTGATTGATCAATTGAAACCTTTTGATTACCATCATGTATGACCACCATTATTTGAGGTGTTAGTATATTTGTCTTCGCATACATAGACGATGAAGAATTTAAATGAGAGAGGTAAAATGTGATGTGATAAAGATGAAGAATTTTAAAAAGCCAAGGAATTCAATTATGATTTCCTAATTTAGGGTTTTAAAATAGTGCGGAGATTAGTTAGGCTGTCACGCTAGTATCGGTGGGTTTCCTACACATAAAAATTGTCATATCAGCTTTCATTAATGGAATCTTGATAAGGACTTGATATTCCATCTAATTAAGGTTAATTTTGTATTTCTCATAATCTATGAGGCTTTTCTCATCATTAAAAAATTAAGGTAAAACTTAAATTTTGATATAAAAAATTTTAAGTCTAAAGTGTATTTTTTCCCCTTCATTTGATCCTTATATCATTTTTCAATGCATTAGGTAATTTATCTATTCTAGATAATTAACATCCTAAAGAGCAATATGATGAGTAATTATAAAAGAGATAGTAGCTTCCAACTTTCCATACCTTATTTATAGAAGCACTTAGTAATGATGGTGATTGACCTATATCGTGATATTCAAAATTGTAATAAACCACAAGTACGTGATGTAACTGTAGCTAGTATTGATAAGTACGGATCGATCTTATGAGGACAGTAAGTACTAGTAGTTACCATTAATCTATTATTTATCCTAAGAATTAATCGTGGTTTTCAAATTAAAGAAACTAAAATTAATCAAATAAAGTAAATAAGCAATACAATTCAAGTAGAGAATTGGTGAATCACCGAACTAACTACCGGTATCAAATAATTAATATCTAGGATTTGAACTCCCCTAAACACTTAATTGATTAATCTATTATCATGAAATTATGTTGTTAATTAATTGGACCATGGAGACTCCTAAGGTATGCTAGTAGTTAACCTTAAGTCTACTAATAACTAATCCTAAGGTTTCTAATCGAATTACTCAAGTTAAATTTTATAGGATTGCGTTACCATATTATGAATCCCTCTATCAGGTTTAACCCTAATCTAGAAGATTTATATCATCCTATCTCTAAGATTACAATCAACTCTTTCCTATTATCATACATCCATTCAAACCTAGTATTTCTTAATCGCTGCATATTAAATCAAATTTCGGTCTAATAAATTAGATTACTAGACAATAATAAAATAGATAATTGGATCACAATAATCAAATAACTTAATTGCATTCATAAAATAATCAACACATGTTTTAGTATTAGATAGGGTTAAAATTAGTTATATATTGGTGAACACAAAATCAGATACACATATATAGAAAACTGAATTGAAAACAACAAAATCATAATTCTAAATCTCCCAAGTTATTCTCTATTGAGTATTTTGACAATGTAGATGTCCAATCTTATGTTTTAAAGGATTTATTGATAAAAACTCTGTGTCTCCTACTCCTTAAGCTCCAAATCACCCCTGTACTCTTCAAAATGATGTATTTAGCTTTTTCCTTTTTATCACAAAATTTAATGTTCTAGGAGAAGCACGGTCATGCATCCCTTCTTTGTGTCGAATCTTCTTTTTATACCTTTTTTTTTCCTTCGAATTCTTCTCCTTTAAGTCCATGAAGGCAATTATACTTTGTTAACACACTTGGAGAAAATTAAGTACTAAATATACGATAAAGGTATAAAATATCAAGTAAAATACATTAAAATAGGTGTAAAAATATAGTTAAATATCATCTATAAGATAGATAAGTTGGCCCAAAGTAGAGGGATTTCTTAATGCAACATATGGTGTACCTTTTTCCAAAGCTTAAAGGATATGTAGATCCTTCTTTATCTACCAAGGAGCTTTAAAAAAAAACACCAACTAGTGAATTTACATCTCTCTTGTTATTATTTTATATTTTATTATGTGCATTCATTTTGTTAACCTTATGATAATATATAAATCCATATATCATTTCAAAAGCCAATAATTTCAATTTCAAATATCAATTTAAGAAAAAATTTGACTTAAGCTAAATTTTGATCAATCTTTCACTCATTTTACCTTTTAGTGAAACATAATACAACTTACTAGATTGCCACTTCTGTTTTTTCTTAAGAATGTGTTTGACTTCTATCCTTAGTACGATCAAATGATTTATGCAACACTTAGAATTTGTCAAATAATTCCCTTATCTGTAGACCTAACTGTTACAAATAAAATATTTCACACATTTAACATTGATATGATCGACTTAATCTCATATTAATCGACATAACTCCTTAAAAAACCCAAAATTTTAAAATATTTCAAGTTTTTTTCAAATACCAAAACCCATCCATTTAGTTGAATTTTGAATCAAACAAACTCAAGTGTTCCTCTAAAAGTATTTTACAAATCAGTAAGACTTTCATTAGAATGATAATATAATACTGAGTCCCTAACTGCATTATGATAAGTAAGTTGAGGGCTATGTGAAAGATTACATTACATTATTCTTGACAATATTATACTCTTAACTCATCCATTATCTTAATTCAAACTTTTCCTTACAGCTTCTTATTATTCTTCTCTTAATCATGTTTTATCAACTTTTACTTGTTGATAACTCAATCTTGATTCTTGATGTATGATTGATTCTATGGACTTCTTTGGATCATTTTGCCTTCATTCTTAATTTGTCATATAAGGCTTAATCATGTAATGATGGAATTACTAATATCACCGAAACAAAAGTCATTAATCACAACATATTTTATTATAATAAAAACTATAAGTTAGAAACTCACTTAGATCTTCACAAAAATCTTATAATAAAAACATGATAAGTTAGAAACTTACTTAGATCAACATAAAAATCTAAACTTTATACATAAAATCTTTAAACATGATTGTTAATTTACCATCAATTAGTTGAGGAAGAAATTTACATATTTTATCATGCCTAAATTCTTATTCTTTTTTTAATTTTGGTCTTTTTAAGTTATAACACTAATGTTGCAATTTATTTCATAAATAATAAGTCTTTTATCTTATTCTTCTATATGCAATAATTTTTTATTTTAATAAATTACACTATTAAATAAAAGATTTTATTTTTAAAAATTACTAAAGGCATGTTAGTAGCCTAACTTTGACACAATTTTCTAGATAAAGAGTCTAGAAAATTGGAAACAATCCAATGCTAGTTTTAAGTTAAGAGAAGAAAATAAATAGGTCTGCAGTAATATCCCAAGCTAATAATAAATGTAAAAGTAACAAAAAGTTATAATCACAAAAAATTACATTTTAATAGTAATAATATCTATAAATAAAATAGTAAAACTATATAATCAAAAGAGTCTGCTAAAAAATCAGATCTAATATATTTAAAATGGGATTAGTCTCAATCTCCATAATAAAAGGACTAACTTTCAAGAAACATATAGAGGAGAAAATACAATATTGTAACTTATATATATAATTGATGGCATCATTGATGTCTCCTGCTACAACTGAAGAAGAAGGAAGTAGCTATGTACTCTACAAAACCAAACTCTTTGCAAAGGTAGAATCAAGAAGGAGCATAGGAATTCATCTCAGAATAAAGTTTACCATATCAAGCCTAGAAAGGATCCTTGTACAGGCAAAGGTAAATTTTAATTTTCAACCCTTTAGATATCATTATCGTAAACGCTTTGTAATGCCTTAGTAAGAGGGTTCTAGTACTAAGACATGATAATATGAAGGATACAAATGGTGATTCTGATGATAATAAGTCTATGCCACCACTTAAGGGCACCACCAATGATGATGGAGCTAGCATTTAATGGAGAGAGAAGTATCATTAAAAAGGAGAAAGTGAGTGTTATAATTGAGGAGGATAATATGAGACCATAAAGGAAATATTTCACACAAGATGCCATATAACAAATAAGGAGTCTAGCATAATCATTGATGGAGGGAGTTTCAATGATGTAATTATTATGATACTTATAAAGAAGATGAAGTTTAGCCATATTAAAACATTCAAGTCCATACAGGTTGTAGGGGTTGTGAACGTGAAGAAATAAGGTGATTATATAGGTATTGATTGTATTCTCGATTGAAAAGTATAAAGATAAACTTCTTTGTGATGTTATGTCTATGTAAGCTAGCGATATTTTATCAAAGAAGCCCTACCAATATATAGAAAAGTCATTCATAATGACTGAAAGAACATAAAAACCTTCATGAAAGACAACAAATTAGTTACTCTTGTCTTGTTGGCATTCAAGTAGATCTATAAGGACTACTTAAAACCAAAAAGAGAGAACAAAAAATATATTACAAAAGCTTATAAAGAGAGGAGGCACATAATCTTTGATCCTGATGATGATTTAAGGTCGAATTCTCTTAAGGAGATAAAGAATAATGCCAGTATAAATGTTATACAAAGTTATGAATAAATTAACATTTTAAAGTTCAAATTTGATGTTGTATTAATAGTTTTAAGCTTCTAATTGAAACATTGCCAGTAGTTGATTCGTTTTAAGTAGAAATCATATTTAACTCTATTTAAAAGGGCAAAGACTTCATCAATGAGATAGAGAATTTATTGAGATTTCTTGGTTTTATTTCAATTATGAGAGTATTTCTCATCCTTATTATTCACTGCATTAACTCAAAACTAATCAAAGTCTTCTTTATGGCACTCCAAAATTTTTATAGAATTACTAGATGATTCACTATAGCCGAAGGATCGTCTCTAGTTGCTTAATTTAGTTTTCTTATTAAGATTTCAATCTTGTTTATAAATTTTGCTTTGTATCACAAACATAATATCTTCTCAATGTAACTAAAATGTCTTACCTATCAATATCGTCATTGAGGGTTAAATATTTTTAATATCAATCTAAAATTTCATAATCTAGCTTTATTTTATATAGCGATATTGATTTTCGTTAGAACTTCCTGGCTCTTAAATTTTAGGTTGTGGGGGATGAACTTTTGATCGGTTTTTGTTGATTTCTCCACCATACACAGAGACCTTGAAATTAAGATTTCACGGCAAAGAGAGGGTGATAAACTTATATGTTGATCCCTCTGGACCAGGTAAATGGGGAGATTAATTTGGTCAGGTAGATGGTTGTAATGATTGGGAGCCCACATAAAATGGTTGCCTATCTTGTGACTTCAGTCTTGTGTCTTTTCTGTTGCAAATTATTGCTAAAGAAGAAACGAAAAAGGAAGCAAGCAAGATGAACTGACGACGTAATAAGAGTCTCATTGAAAGCTAGTTTTAGCTTGCAAAATAGACATTAATAAAGTAGAAATGCCGAATAGCAGACCATATATGGAAGTTTATGGTAGCAATAAAAGCCTTTTGTCAGTCATTGTACATAGTTTGTTTGGTAGAGAGGGACAACTTGATTCTAGCAAAATCGAGAAATATCACAATCTTCTATATTACATCTACAAATGGGTCAATTTTATCATTTAAGATGTACTAAAGAAAAAACTGCCCGATTCTCAGCCAAATCTGACATCCCCCTTCCCCAGCTATTCATTACTTGAATCAGCTAGTAAAGGTTGCATTATCATGTGGCTCAATTTCCTCTACTAGGAAATTCATGTATGGATTCGACAATTCACATCTTTATTGTCTTTATTCAATGGATTAAAAGAAAAAGGAAAAACCAGCAAGCAATTAAACATTTTTTCAAGACCAGTCCCAATTTCATGTACAAAACCTGGTTTTAAATCGTATTATCTCCTTCTGAGAAGTATGCTGGTATTGGTTGTCGTGGAGAGGTAAAGAAAGAGGAATACCAACCTTGATAGACTCATTCTTCTTTGTTCTTGGGATTAATGAATTCTCTTCGAAGATATATTGAATGACTGACTGGGGATCCCCACCCTTAATTTATTAGCAGCAGAGATCATCATAGGCATTTAAGTTGACAAGGAAAATAGATGAAGAAGCATACAGCACTTTCTTCATGGCTAGAAGATATGGATCTCAAAAAGGACCAAAAGAATTGCTAAAACAGAATTTCTATCACTTAAAACCCTAACGACATCATAGATGCACTTGCCAAAAGACTCTCTAAAATCTTCCCGTACAAAAGCGGAAAGCAACCATCAGAAAGTTCACTGGATAGGACTATGCTAGAAATAAATTCTGGAAGTTCTATGAAAATTGAAAAAAAAAGAAGAAGAGAGAAGCATATTTCATGGAAGAAGGAGGCATACCTCATATAGGATACCTCGATGAAAACCATAACGGGACTATCCAAAACCGATCCCTTCAGGAGATTAGGTTTATTTGATTAGGGTTTTTCATGCTACCATCAACAGGTGAAACTGCCACATGATCTGATCTCTCCAAGCTAGGAAATTTAAAGAAAGCCCAGATCATGCTGGCAGCTTCAACTTTCAGTGATGCATGAAACTGTTACTATATATCTGTATGCATAGTGAATATGAGAAGCGACCCACTTGATTGGACCTCGAAGTCTTCTTCTTTGTTCTTCTTTTTTTATCTTCAAAGTGAAGGCTTTATAGATAAGAAAGGATGAGAGGATATAAAATGAAATAGGGACCAGAAAGAGTTTTTCTTTTCTTTACTTTCTCCAGCCACACTTTTGCTGGCAATAGTCTCATAACAGCTTTGTCTCATATGAACTAGGTTGTCATGAATGTTCATATAAGACAGTGGACAACTATTTAACGTACTGACAAATATGTCCATGAATAGAGCTTTTACGAGCTGTGGTGGGAAATTACATATCGAACGAAACATAGAGTAAGGATTTGCAGGATTTAAGTCAAGGGAGTATGGTAATTTACGATGTTGTTAGGGAGAAAAACCTGAAACTAAGAAAGTAACAGAAGCAAAAAGCAGTGCAGGGAAAAATATGAAAAGATGGAATGTGGTCCCAAAAAAGGCAAAATTAAATAATGTCAAGCCCACCCCTCCACATGCAGACAGGTTAGTTAGAGTTTCTCTATTTCCTAAGGACCTTTATAGCTTTCGTTGGATTACCTTTCATCTCTCTCTTCGTTAATAACGTAAACATCAGTTGCGATCCAAAAAGAGTATGAAACGCTTGTAGGGCATGACTGGGGGATCAGTTTGCATGGGTAGCTCTTCAGATGTTGTCTAAGGTTAAAAAGGCAAATAAGCGGGAGCATCTAAAGCTCACCAATTAAGCTAATAATTTCAATAATTATAAAATACCTCCTCAATTGAATGGAGTGATGAATGAGGACAAAATCATTTGTACACTAAATCCGAAGGGTAAATTCTCAAACAAATCATATCATCAACTACTTACCAACGGACTATATGAAGTTCCTTGGTTTAATCTTCTATGGAGAAATACTTTGAATCCTAAAGCCTCTCTAATCACTTGGCTAGCGATAAGAAATAAGCTTAAGACCAAAAGCTAATGGCATGACAATGTGGACTACTCTACTTGCGTATGGAATATAGATACCACCTCTTTTTTTCTCTGCAGATTTTCTAAAGCAATATGGGGCAAGATTCTATACTTAATTACAAGTGACAATTACATGTATAACTGGGAACAAACATTGAATTAGGTTATTACACTACAAGAAAATTTGGTTTCAGCAACCAAATTCTCAGCAACTATAGTAAAATGGTTACTAATTATATACATTTTGTAATTAAAAATTATTTGGTTGCAATATATAAGTTACATATATTTTTTACCGACTAATCAATACTTGGTGGCTATACATGGTCACTAAAACTTACAATTCATGGATAACAATATAACGACCAAACTTAATAATTTTAGCGACAACTTTAATGGTCGCTGTAGAAAATTATTAATAGCAACCAAATTAACAACCAACTATTAAGTGGTCACTACAAGTATTTCAAATATTCTATTAGCAACCAATAAATTTGGTTGCTAAATTTACATGACTTCTTTACAGCAATTACATTATATGATTGCTAAAGGAGTATTTACAGCAACAAAATAATTTGTCGCTAAGTATTTTAGAAAAGATGAAAAGAGTTCTTTAGATTCGGTCCATATAGTTTAAATTTGTTTTAAGTTTCGTTCTTATAATAATTAATTATATACACATAAATATACACATATTACGAATAATAATAACAACAACAACAATAATAATAATAATAATAATAATAATTACAAAATTTATAATAATAATTAATAACAATAATAATAAATAATAACAATAAGTACAAATTTTAAAATAATTAATTAATTAATAATAATAATAATAATAACAATAATAATAATAATAACAATAATTGATAATAATAATAAGTACAAAATTAATAATAATAATAATAATAATAATAATTAAAATAATAATAAGTACAAAATTTAAAATAATAATAATAACAATAATAATTATTAATAATAATAATAAGATAATTAATCTCATATAATAAAATTAATATTAAA
>JANZLD010589244.1:0-13908 GCA_026413575.1 Erythroxylum carthagenense
TTGCTAAATTTGGAGTTCTGGGTCAAAAGTTATGGAGGTTGCAAGTTCTGGTGCTGTTAGGGAGAGCTAGTCGATCGACCTTAATGTAAATTTTAGTTTCCCTTAGAGTCCGAGCTTGCTTGTGAGTGCTTCCTGGAAAATATAGATTTTTCTTCTAGCTTTCCAACGCTTCTGACCGTGTCTGATTTGGAGCTCGGAGTCAAAAATTATTAAGGTTAGAAGTCTGATAGGTCGGATCGCTGGGCAGGTCGTTCGGCACGCGGTCGAGCGGCCCAGCGCTCGCACAGCGCAGGCGAGTTAGTACGTTTGGGGATCGGTTTATTTGGCCGACCGACCCCTCTCCCTTCTTTTGGCCATAACTTTTTGTGTGGACCTCCGATTGACCCCATTTTCGAAGCTATGGTTTTCTAAGAGATTTTTCTAACTTTCTACATTTGATTTATTAGTTTTTATTTTAAATTGAAAAAGGTGGTTTGAAACAAAGTGTGGAAGTCGGCTGATCAAGTCTGAATATACTTTACTAATTTTGAGATATCTTGAGCTGTAGAGCTCCGATCAAAGCGATTCTTATTTTAAATTAAACTAGAGACATAAACCTACAAGTTTTATGAAGGAACCGATCGGCAATTAAGCCTTTAAGATTTTCAATTTCTGACCTGAAGTCGGTGGTGCTCAATTTTGGCTGTTTTCTTTGAAATAGCATTTTTGCCATAACTTCTTCATTTCTAATCCAAATTGAGATTTTCCAGTGGCGTTGGAATCGTGAGAGCGTAAGGAACATATTTTCTTAAAAAGCCTATCCAACTTTTCTATTGCAAGTTTCCCCTATTGTGGTAAGTTATGGGTCTTCTATGCTTATGTGTGCTTGTGTGGTCCGAATGTTGGGCCTCGACGACGGGGTCCAACATTAACAATTTCATACTCTTGTAACACCAAGTGTTCATTACATACATATGCAAATAGCATGAAAAGGTTATAAGGAGAAAAGCACATCCAAGTTTTTTAAATAGTTATGATATTCAAAAAATTCAAAGTCGTGACCTTGCTATATGGTTTAGAAAACTTATGGGCCTTAAATAATTCACTTTCTTAATATTTTATGAATTACTATAATAAAAATTGAGTTTTGTAGGTTGAGATTTTGGATCAACAAGGAAGTACACTAGTCACATATCATATTTAAAAACTTTCAAGGGCTATTACTGCATATTGGAAAGTACTCTGGTTATATTATTAATGGATACAGGTTTCACACAAAATCACATGAAACAAATTTGAAAACACAAAACAGTGGATTGATGGTGATGATCAAGACAAGTAGTTATTCAACCCCAAGAGATACTCATCCCATTATATGGGAAGTTGTTTATTATGGCCATTTGATCGATATCATCCAATTAAATTTTCATGGTAGTTATAAAATTGTTTTGTTTAGGTATGACTGGGTTGACATATATAGAGGTCGAAAAATAGACAAGTTTGGATACACACTAGTTAACTTTTCACACCTAAGTAATAAAGGTGCAAATGTGCATGACAAAAAATTTGTTTTTACATCATATACAAAAAAATTATTATGTCAGACATCCATTGCATGAAGATTGGTTAGTTGTGAAGCATGTGACCACTAGAGATGCCTATGATATAGAAGATGAATTAGGAAATGGGACAGTATAACCAATTGAATAGATTGGGGTTGAAGATGTTAATGATGCCACATATGATGACTATCCCTTAGCTAGAACTGATACAACTATTGAAGAAGGAGATGAAGTTACTCCAAAAGAGCAAATGCATAGGAATTTAGAAGGATCTGAAAGTGAAATTGAAGAAATATTCTAATTATCATTAATACAAGAAATATTTCTTATGCGCAAATCAACTTGATGATTATGAGCTTATTAGTTGCTTATAAGACTATTTGGAGTAAAGTTGTGGTAGGATTGTGTTACTTTTTTTTAACTTCATTGCTTCCTAGAAATTATGTCTCTTTAACTGCAAATTTTCTATGTAGTTAACTTTATATGTTCAAATATTCAATGTTAGTTTAGAATCAATTCTTTGACTCATCAAGAAAAGGATTTAATTCCATTAGTATTTCATATATGTTCTATATAAGATATCCCTTTT
Source organism: Erythroxylum carthagenense (assembly GCA_026413575.1). NCBI lineage: Eukaryota > Viridiplantae > Streptophyta > Magnoliopsida > Malpighiales > Erythroxylaceae > Erythroxylum > Erythroxylum carthagenense. The sequence continues at coordinate 2,131 of JANZLD010589244.1, forward strand.
TATAGGTGACCAAGCAAAAGGACTTAAATCAACTAATTCCATAAATTGAAATGGCAGTTTTAAATGAAGCAAAAGAGCATGTTCAACCTAAACAAAGCTGTAACAAAGAATTTGACAATGAACTAACCTATAAGCAAACCCCATAAGAAACTCTTGTTCAAAAACTTCTAGTGATATATTAGCCAAAGAAGTGAAAAACTGAATTTAAGAGTAATATCCCACAGTATAAACTATAAAATATCACTTTTGTAAGTTATTGTAGAAACAATTTAAACCACTGCCTTCATCAATTGCAAAAGAAAAAGGCTTCGGGTAATTAGCAGTTGAATTAATCAAAGAAAACCTTTTACTCTTCTCAAAACAACTACATTTAAGAAATTCAATACAAGCACCAAGCATGATAAAGAAAGAAGAATTTTTTTTCCCTTTTTGAAAACAATGATTTAGGTTTCTTGTTTACCCACAACAGAGGAGTCGATTGCTTGGTAAGTTTAACTTCAAGAATTTGACTTCTCCTCTCACCACAGAGATCATCTTGAAGCTTCTTTGCTTCACCGATTAAACCAACTTCACCTGAATCTTTCTCGGCTCAACAATTGTACTGCTTTCAGTATTGATTGGCCTAAAATTATAGAGGATTAAACGTCCCCTTTCCCTTACTATAGCTTAAAATCTCAATTCCCCTACTTCATGACACCTGACCTTGTTGGGAAACGAATTAGGCAACCTAGCAATTACTACAGACAACACCACACCAATCACAAAAATATATTATTTTTTAATAACAAAGTAATAAAAATACATAAAAGAAATATATACATGTACAAGGAGGACATGTGTTTTTCCCTTTATAGCTTAACATTTCTTTCTTTTCAATAACTGTCTTTTTTTGCATATGATTTAGGCTACTTGAACACCTGTCCTTGTTAACAACTTACATAAATAATAAAAAAATTATACTTAAAAAATTAATAGTGATTTTATATTTCAAAAGTAAAGATGCTAAGAACATATATATCGTACATGTTTTTTTATCAACTCACATGGCACTCAAAGCTAAATTTTCCTCTACCGATAAAGGATTAAAATTGATATGAATTTAACTAATTCTACAAATATTATCTCTACCAAAATTAGAAAATTTAAATTATATAGTTCCTATTTTAAAATGAAACTACAATTAAACTTAAATTTCTTTATATTACTTTAATTTATATTTATAAGTTATTATTTAATCATATATATAGTCATTATTTTGGATATATATATATATATATACACAAATGTTATTTGCAAAATTAATTATTGTTTCTATTCACTTGAATTCAATGACAAATAATCTTGTTCATCCTTATTGCTACTAACGTCTCTATTACTAAACTATCACTAGTTACCCAAATTTTGGGATGGAACCTGTGATCTGTCACTATGCGTTTAAATTTAAAGATGAATTTCAGTGGTCGTCCTTATTGCTACTGACACTCTCCTCAACCATTGTTATAACCTTCATTTAGTAACAATCTTGCTATATGTCACTACTAGTAGGAGTCACTAAATGTCACTTCTTTTATAGTGAAGGTTAGTGGGAGTGCTATCATATTCTTTGTGTTATATATGGATGACACATTACTAACACTCAAGTTTGCAATCTGTCAAAGTTTGGTTGTCCTAGAATTTTCTCCAGTGAAAGACCTTGGATAAGCAATTTATATATTGGGAATTAAGATCTGTAGAGATAGATCAAGGAGTTGCTAAGTCTTTCACAGTCTGCATATATAGATAAAGTGCTAAACAGATTTAACATTGAGCAGTCCACAAGAGGTTTTCTTCCTATAACTTATGACATGAAACTTTTGAAATCTATATGTCCCAAGAAGCAAGATGAGAGGACTCACATGAGTTTGATCCTGTATGTTTTGGTAATATGATCAATCATGTATGCTATGTTATGTATAAGACCTAATATATCATATGTTCTAAGTGTTATGAGCAAATATCAATCGGAACCTGGTGAGTATCACTGGGTGGTTGTTAAAAATATCCTAAAGCACTTAAGAAGGACTAAGGATATTCTTAGTATATAGAGATGGAGATCTCATAGTGAGCGGGCATACAGATGTCAGTTTTCAATCTGAACAAGATGACTCCAAATCCCAGCCACGTTACATTTTCACATTGAAAGTAGAGTAGTTAATTGGAAAAGTTCTAAATAAGAGACGACTACAGATTCAACAACTGAGTCATAGTATATTACAGCTGCAAAAGCAACAAAAGAAGCTATTTGGATCAAGAAGTTCATTATGGAACTTAGAGAAGTTTTAAGCATTGTAGACCTGATGCTGTTGTATTGTGACATCAATGGGGCTATTGTTGGACCCCGCTTTTGAAGCCTAACTCCCAAGTCATAAAATGAGAGCGTATTACGCTGTAGGGTTATTTCAAAAAACCCTCATTAGCCAACATCGGTTCATCTTCATTATCTAATACCATAAATGTTAGGTTCCAAGCAGGTGAGTTCGCCGCGACAAAACAATGGGAGCACTTGAGGGGACCCTTTGGGAAAAGTTCATCACAGTCAACTTCAGGCCTTGCTGCGACAAAGTCCCAGGGTCATGCAACACACCCTACGAGTGAATTATGTTACGGTGAAGTCCGAGACTTCGTCACGGTGAAGTTCCGGATTTATTCCAACCACCTCAAGCAAAATACGCCACGACGAAAGTTTTTCCTTTGCCATAGTGACACTCCTCATATAGGTGAGAGTCGCTCTTAAAAAAGGTTTGACGTAGTAAACTTATGGCTTCGTCATGGCGAAACGTCGGAATCCTAAACCCAGACCCTATCATCAAACAATGCAAAAAAACATATATATATAAATACATTTTCTCAACCTCCAACTTCCTATATCCCAAAAATTTTATACACTATGTCATTGAAAAAGCCAATAGGATGTAATGCAAAAACTTGGAAAGTCATTAACAAAACACAAATACATTTCATTGACATCAAAAGAAGAGTTTTACAAAGCTTTAATAGGCATTTCAAGCCACATTACATCATAATCCAAAAAATACAAACTTTACATGAACAACTAATGCTTGAAATGCAGCTAAAACCTTGTGTTTTAAAAAAAATTAACTTAAAATAATTTGGAGTGATGCCCTTATGCTCGATCACTCGATCTCTTGCTTATTACCAAAAGATAGGGAAAAATGGGGGTGAGCTTACAAGCTTGTGGGCAATGAGTTTCTAACGAAGAATAAGCAAAATTATTTAAAAATATTCATTGCCATTTCCACTTTGCATTTGATCCATAAACGCATATTTCTCAAAATTCTCAACTTGTCAAGTAATTTGTAAGCATATAAACATGTATTTATTAACTTGTCAACATATCATAAATACATAAGTAAATCAAAATGGTTTGGGTAGGTTCATGAGGGAGTTCTTGTGAATCTCTTGATATAACAAAACGAACTATCACAAACCCATATAATGGATTTGCGTAACTTGTAAACATAAGGGTGTCCGTGAAGGAGTTCCATGCCACTGGTGAGCAAGCGGGAGAAGCCTTTAACAGAGTCGGCGTGCACATTTCATAATAGAATGGATCACCACTAAACCACATAATATGAATTTCATAACTTGAAAACATATTGCCTAAAAGGCACATTTCGGAAACATGATTTTCATAAACATGAAACATTTCAAATACCATTTTTCATCTTCACTTCAATCATCAACCAAATTCATGTATCAAACATGTAGTAATTTCTTAAATCATTCAAAGAGTAATAAATACAGCATTCATAAAGAAATTGAAATCGTTTAATTCTTTTAATTTTAAAAGATAGTCATGGCTCATTAACTTAATTATAAACATGCAACCCACCTTGATTTCCTTGCTTATAAACTTTCTCAAAGATGCCTCTCCTCTTGCTCCTTTTACCTTTCTTGATCCCCTTCAACATTGGTAAAAATTCCCATTCAATAGGAATGCAAATTTGAAAACCCATAATGCACATTCACTAAAATTGATTCTAAAATACTTAAACTCATGCATTTCCTAAGCTTCATGAAGCAAAACCTTTCCATAAATACAAAGGATTAAAATTAAACTTACCTTGAATCTTCACCAAATAATGAGATTATTGGCTCACATGGAAGCTCTTCCCTTTCTCTTTCTTTTTCTTTTCTTGAACAACGTCAAATTCACTCTTAAAACTAAGAAAAGATTAACCCTAGCTTGTTCTCCCTTCTTTTCTCTCCTTTCTCTTCTTCTCTTCATTATTTTCTCTCTTCTTTTCTCTCATTCACGTTTTCTTCCCTCTCAAATGCAAGAAAACACTTTCTTCTTCCCATTTTACCCTTAATGAGTGTAAAATGTTCACTTTGTCCTTCCTTTAAAGCCTTATGGCTTTTAAACTTAAGCGACCTACCAAAAATGTCCTTTTTTCCACTACCCTCTTACTAATTTAATTTAACTAACCAATGTACCAAAATCCTACAAACATTAACATACTAATTAACTCCAAAAATTAATTAATCTATCAAGACCTCAAAATATATTTAAATCCTGCTTAACTCAACAAAATAATAAGAAAATTTTGGGGGCCAACGTTTCTCCCCTTTTTAAAAGAATTTTGTCCTCAAAATTATTACCTAAGTCATTAAAGAGGTGTGGATACTTCTCCTTCATGGCCTACAAGGGCTCCCATGTGGCTTTTTTTGTAGAATAGTTTTTCCACAAGACTTTGACTATTGAACTATCTTGTTCATGAGGACCTTTTCCTTATTATCCAAAATCTCCACTAAAGTCTCCTCATTAGTCAGATCATCTCTCAACTATACCTCAGTAGGCTGGATGACGTGGGAGGGATCCAATCTATACCTCCTTAAGATGGACACATGAAAGACATCATGTATTTGTGACAATTCTGGTAGCAATGTCAACATATAGGCTAGTGGTTTGATCTTTTTAACAATCTCATAGGGACCCACATACCTTAGGCTCAATTTTCCCTTCTTACCAAACTTCATGACTCTTTTCCAAGGAAACGTCTTAAGAAAGACTTTCTCACTAACTTCATACTCCATTTCCTTTTTTTGTGTATCAGTATAGCTTTTCATTCTATCTTGAGCTGCTTTAAGCCTTTGCTTAACTAGATTGACCTTATCAGCTGTCATCTGGAGTAACTCTGGTCCAATTAATTTCCTTTCTCCTTTTTCATCCTAGCATATAGTAGTCCTACATCTCCTTCCATACAGTGCTTCATAAGGAGCATTTGAATACTCAAATGGTACGAATTATTGTGAGCAAATTCGACTAATGACAAATGCTCATCCCAAATACCTTTGAAATCCATCACATATGCCCTGAGCATTCCTTGAAGGGTTCAAACAGTCCTCTCAAATTGACCATCCTTTTGGGGATAAAAATCAGTGCTAAAATTTAACTTGGTCCCTAGAGCTTCTTGCATACTTTCCCAAAATCTCGAAGTGAACTGAGGATCTTTGTTAGAAACTATAGAGTCTGGAATCTCATGTAGTCTCATTATCTCATCAATATACTTCTTTGCAAACACATGCAGAGGATCCGTCTGTGTAATTGCTAGAAAATGAGCTAACTTTATCAAACGATCAATAATAACCCATATAGCATCATGCTTCCTACTAGTCTTAGGCAAACACATCAGAAAATCCATGGTTATCCTTTGCCAATTTTACTCAGGACTAGACAATGGCTTTAATTGCCTGGTATTCAGCCTTGACTTACTGAAAAACTAGACACTTGCTTGCATATTCCACTACATCCCTCTTCATTCCTTTCTACCAGAAATGCTCTTTCAAATCTCTGTATATCCTGGTGTTACTTGGGTGTATAGCATAAGGTGCATTATGTGCCTCATCTAGTATCTCATCCTTTACTTCCTTGATATTTAGGATACAAAGTCTATTTACCACAACCATAAGTCCATGATCCCTCACTACCGCTTTCGATTTCTTGCCATTCTTAATTTCTTCTCAAAGCTCATTGAAATCCGCGTCTTATGCTTCTAACTCCTTAACTTTCTTTCTGAGTATCGATCTCACTCTGAAATTAGCAATAATGTAATTAAGTTCCTCCTATTTCAAGCTTACTCTAAGCTTCTCTCTCAACAAAGGCAAATAAATGGTCTAAACATGGGCCATGGAGGATTTCCTACTCAAGGCATCAGCTACTACATTTGCCTTTCTTGGATGGTATTCAATCAATAAGTCATAATCCTTAAGCAACTTTAACCACCTTCTCTGTCTCAAATTCAACTCTTTTTGGCTCAATAAGTACTTAAGACTTTTATGATCTGTGAAAATTCTCTTTTGAACTCCATAAAGATAATGTCTCCAAATCTTCAAAGCAAAAATCACTGCTGCTAATTCTAGATCATGAGTCGGGTAATTCAATTCATAAGGCTTTAGTTGCCGCAAGGTATAAGTTATTACCTTGTCTCCTTGCATCAACACACAACCCAAACCCTTCCTTGAAGCATTACTATAAACTGGATAACCATCATCTCCCATAGGCAAGGTCAGGATTGGAGCACTTGTCAATCTATGCTTAAGCTCCTCAAAGCTCTTCTAACATTCATCTCTTTAGATAAACTTATGATTTTTCCTTAATAACTTGGTCATCGAAGCAGCTATCATAGAAAATCCTTCAACAAACCTCCTACAATATCCTATCAGACCCATAAAACTTCTCACTTCTGCCACTATCTTTGGTGCATACCACTTCACCACTGCTTCAACTTTCCTCGGATCAATATGTACCCTATCCTTCGAAATTACATGTCTAAGGAATATCACCTCATGAAGCCAAAATTCACATTTACTGAATTTGGCATAAAGCTCCTTCTCCTTTAGTGTTTGCAACACTATCCTGAGATGTTCCTCATAAACCCCTTCGCTCTTGAAATAAACCAAAATGTCATCTATAAATACTATGACAAATTAATCCAAATACTCCCTGAAAATCCTATCCATGAGGTCCATAAACGTATCTAGAGCATTGATCAATCCAAATGGCATGACTAGGAACTTATAATGCCCATAATGTGGCCTAAAGTTTGTCTTGTTTATATCAGACTCCCTAATTCTGAGCTGATGATAGCTTGACCTGAGATCAATTTTAGAGAAGACTCTTGATTCCTACAGCTAGTCAAATGGATCATCTATTAGTGGCAAAGGATACTTGTTCTTAATGGTCACCTTGTTGAGTCTCCGATAATCAATGCCCATATGCCATGCTCCATCCTTCTTTTTAACAAACAGAATTGGTGCTCCACATAGTGACAGACTTGGCCTTATGTACCCCTTCTATAATAGTTCTTCCAACTGTTCTTTAAGCTCCTTTAGCTCAACTAAAGCCATTCAATAAGGTGGTATGTAGATGGGTGCGATACCCGGAATCAGGTTGATGGCAAACTCAATCTTCCTTACTGGTGGCAAACTAGGTAAGTCTTCTGAAAACATGTCTAAAAATTCCCTCACAATCTAAAAATCTTCTAACTTTCCTTAATTCACATCGGTGTCCACGACATGCACCAAGAAGGTTGCACACCCTTTACTCATCATCCTATCAACCAGCAAAGCTGAAATAATTGTTGGTGATGGTGTCCTTCTATCTCCTTTAAAAATCACCTTCTCAGCCTTGCCTAGATCAAACTCTACCTCCTTAAGGCTACAATCTAACTTTGCATGATATTTCTCTATGGTATCCATTCCAAGTATAACATCTAAGCCCTTTAAATCTAAAGGCAGTAAGTCCACTACTAGTTTAGTACCATCAATAAAAAGCTTACATTCTCTATATGCTTGACTTATTATCACCTACCTCGCTAAAGTAGGACTAACAATCAATGGACTATCCAGTGGCACCAAACCAACACCATATAATGTCATGCTTGCAGAAACAAAAAATGCGTGGAACCAAAATCAATCAGTAAATATACTTCTGAATTAAATAACTGAGTCATACCCGTAATAACTTCAGGTGCGGCTGTAGCTTCATCTTTGGTCATAACAAACACCCTTGCTTGTGCCTAACCCCTTAGCCTCCCTGGAGGAATAACCTTCCTTGCCGCTCCAGATGGTCCTACTTTAGTGGCTAGCTTGGTTCCTACTGTTCCAGCTCTCATCAAAGCTTGCAACTGTGATCCCTCGTGTTTTGGTGTTTGGGGACAATCCTTGATCATGTGTCCCTTCTCTCCACATCGAAAACATACTTCAAGTAACTTAAAGCAATCTCCTCTGTGAAACCTCCCACAATGTTCACATTGGAGATTCATGTACCTACTCCCCTTCATCCTTCTATTGCCTCCCACAGTTAAGGCTTGCACTAAAGCTGCCTTAGCTTGCTTGTTCTTAACAGAGCTATTACTTCCCACTTCACTCTGTGTGTGGAAAATCCTCATATTCCTCTCAAGCATTGGGGCACTCATTCCCTTTTTGGAAAACTATTTTCGGTTCTTCCTCTTCCTATTCACCTCATACTTTATATTATCTAGTTCCTCAACTTAGAGTGCAACATTTACCAATAGCTAGTAGTTATAGAAGTTGTGGATCAACACTTTCTTGTTGATCCCCAAATGAAGTCCTCCCTCAAACTTACAGCACATATCCTCCTCATTCGTAACAATATTGGCTACATACTGTGATAGCTGGGTGAACTTCAACTTATATTCACTCACACTCATATTCCTCTATATGAGATTCAAGAACTCTCTAGCCTTCTCCTAGACATAGACTATCGAGAAGTACTTCCTCTTAAAAACTTCCGAAAAGTTGCTCCATGACAATACTGGTGGTATAACCTAATTATGAGGCACTGATTTCCACCAATGGAATGCGTCCCCTTACAGCAAGCCAATTGCATGATCTAATTTCTCCCCATTAGAGCACTTCATCTAATACAGGACTCTCTTTGTCCTTTTCAACCATGCTTCATCCTCTTCCGAATTCATAGTCCCATGAAATTCTACAGCCCTATACTTACGGAGCTTATCATATTGTCCACTTCTATCCACTGGAGCTTGTATTAGAACTTGTGTCACCTAGCTCATAAAATGCGTGAAATCCTGACCAAAGGTTTTAAAGAATCGTAGATCCATGGGGTTTACTTAGGGCATAAGAGGAGGAGGTGGTGGCACTTCATGTTACATACTAAATGCCTTAGAATCATAAGCATAGCGTGTTCTCTCATCTTGCGGAACATAAGATTCATCCGCACTTCCTTGGTGAGAGTAAGATCATGTCCTAACTCCTCGAGTTCTCTTTCGAGGCGACATAATCACTACTTCAATTTAAAAATCATTTAAAAATTTTTAGTTCATGGTTCGTGTAAAATAATTTTATATCATGTAAAACAATAAAAAAAACAATGCACATTGTTCATTTAAAACAATGCATGTTCATTTCATAATTTAAAACTACCCATTTCATGCCAAGGATACTCCTAAACCTAATTGCTCTGCTACCACAAATGTTGGTCCCCGTTTCTGGAGCCCAACTCCCAAGTCACAAAATGTGAACGTATTACACTGTAGGGTTATTTCAAAGAACCCTCATCAGCCAACATTAGTTCATCTTTATTCTCTGATACCACAAATGTTAGGTTCCAGGCGGGTGGGTTCACTGTGGCGAAACAATGGGAGCACCTACGGGGACTCTTTGAGAAAAGTTCACCGCAGCCAACTTCTGGCCTCACTGCAGCGAAGTTTCAGGATTATGCAAGACACCCTTTGAGTGAAATATGTCATGGCGAAGTTCGAGACTTGGTCGAGGCAAAGTTCCTGATTTATTCCAACCCCTTTCTGGAAAAGTATGCAATAGTGAAAGTTTGTCCTTCACCGCGGTGACACTCCTTGTATAGGCGAGAGTCGCTCTCGGAAAAGGTTCGCCACGATAAACTTGTGACTTCTCTATGGCAAAACCTCGTAAATATGAACCTGAACCTAAACCCTAACATCAAACAATGCAAAAACACATATATACATACATTTTCTCAACATGCCTTAACCTACAACTTCCAATATCCCAAAAATCTTATACACTATGTCATTGGAAAAGCCAATAGAATGTAATGCAAAAACTTGGAAAGTCATTAGCAAAACAAAAATACATTTTATTGACACCAAAAGAAGAGTTTTACAAAGCTTTAATGGGCATTTCAAGCCACATTACATCATAATCCAAAAAATACAGACTTTACATGAACAAATAATGCTTAAAATGCGACTAAAGCCTTGTGTTTTACAAAAACTAACTTAAAATACAAAATATGAAAATTTGGAGTGATGCTCTTATGCTCGATCAGTCAATCTCTTACTCATCACTAGAAGATGGGGAAGAATGGAGGTGAGCTTACAAGCTCGTAGGTAACAAGTTTATAACAAAGAATAAGCAAAATAATTTAAAAATATTCATTGCCATTTCAACTTTAAATTTGATCCATAAATGCATATTTCTCAAAATTCTTAACTTTTCATGCAATTCGTAAGCACATAAACATGTATTTATCAACTTGTCAACATATCATAAACACATAAGCAAATTAGAATGGTTTGGGTAAGTTCATGAGGGAGTTCTTGCGAATCTCCCAATATAACAGAACGGATTATCACAAACCCACATAATAGATTTGTGTAGTTCGTAAACATGAGGGATTCTATAAAGGAGCTTCATGCCTCTAGAGAACAGGCGGGAGAAGCCTTTAACAGAGTTGACATGCACGTGACATAACAAAATAGACCACCACTAACTCATATAACATAAATTTCATAACTTGAAAACATATTGCCCAAAAGGCACATTTTGGAAACATGATTTTCTTAAGTATAAAACATTTCAAATACCATTTTCATCTTTATTTTGTAAATCATCAACCATTCATGTTTCAAAAATGTAGCAATTTCTTAAATCATTTAAAGAGCAATAACTACAACATTCATAAAGAAATTGAAATCATTTAATTCTCTTAATTTTAAAGGATAGTCATGGCTCATTAACTCAATTATAAACATGTAACCTGTTGGATCGCCTATGGCTTGAGTATTCTCAATACGCAGTGGAAAAGACTATAAAACAACAATAAGCATAACCAAAAACTATAGCATGTATGAAAATACCTCTGGATGCGGATTTTCCTTTTCAGATTCGTAGACACTGCAATGCGCGAATGTTCTCTACTGGTATCCACATGAGGATGAACGCTCCGGGCAGTAGCTAAAGTGTGCTAACACGTTCCAAAACTCTTTTGAACATCGCACAATATTTCTCTCGAACGAAGAACGAAGGTGGTGGCTAGGGTTTTCTTTTGTCTCTCTCTAATGAGATATAAGTTTATCTATTTATAAAGAAACCCTAATTCCTATTCCTTTTGGGAATAAGAACATCATAATTATAAACCCATTAGAATTATTGAAGCCTAATAAGTTTCGGCCCATATTATATCTCATATAATAAAAACCCGAAAACTTATTTCAATCTAGCCCAATAAATATATCCTCATATATTTATTCAATGCCTAATAAATTAGGCCCAAGAGAATAAGCCCGGATCACATCACTCTTTATGTGCGACCCTGTAGGCTCATTTGATGTTGACAATGGGCTTGATCACACTTTAAGGCCTATAAGTCATAAGCGGCCTCTAGCAAGACATAATGACTACCCAAATCAAATGAGGATCGGTAATCCGATTTAACCTGTAACCATGGTTACAAACTCAGTCCCTTTGTAA
>JANZLD010589404.1:0-13885 GCA_026413575.1 Erythroxylum carthagenense
TAGATTCATAGCTAACAATCCAGGTAACTAAACTCTTCAACTCTCTTAACATCAATCTTCTTCTTCATTTATATCGTACTTGGATCTGATGGTTTGTTGAAACGGAACACTTTCAGGTGTGTGGTTTATGCATTGCCATTTAGACGTGCACTTACCATGGGGACTTGCGTCGGCTTTTATTGTTCAAAATGGACCTACGCCGTCGTCTAGGCTACCGTCGCCTCCGGCTGATCTTCCACAATGTTAGGAAGTGGTTCCGACAACCCATTCATCATATAATGATTGCATTTTCATTAGAATAAACAGAGGGTTCTTTGATTCTTTTGTACGATGCCAAGTTTGTCCAATCTAAGAATGTTACAACCGAAAATAATTTATCTCAAATGTAATAATCATAAGGGAAAATTCTTCTTATTGTGCATACATGAACTTGTTTGATTTCACGTCAATATAATTACTTAGTTACACAATTTCTTCCTTTTAAATTATTATTTTTTCACAATCTATTTATTGTAAGCTTTGCCTTTATTTTTCTTAAGATTTTGCCATTGGACATCATATACCACCCAAAAGTAGTGATTCCGACTAAATTTGAAGTTAATAAATTATACTTGAGTCAACTAAATACCACCCAAAAGTAACAATTCTAACTCAATTTGAAGTTAATGAATTATATTTAAATTGACTAAATTTTTGGTCAAAAATTATCTAGTATTATTCGGGTCATTGTCAACTTTGTTAACAAGGTAAATATTATTGAATTGGTAATTTAGTTTGATTCTAACTTAATCTATCTAAGTTTAAAATCAACAAATTTGGTACGAGTTGATCAAATTTTAGATCAAAATATATTGAACCTTTTTAACTTTCAAGTTTCAAACTGAGTTCAATTTTAGGCTAAATGGTCCAACCTAGTGCGAAGCTCAGTTACTTTTTTAATTAATTTTCAATCAAAATAATGTCCTTTTATTATTATAAATTATATAATATATAATATATAAAACTTTCAAGCCTAACCCAGTTGACCTTAATGTCATTCCTATTATTGACCATGGATTGATATCAATAGCAATTAATTGTAAAATAAAAAAATTTGTTATCTAGTAACTAAATAATAGTGATATAATTGCTTTTTATTTATTTATTCAAAGTTATGCATTAAAGAAGAACAATAAAAAATTATGTAAATATAAACAATCAATAACGCTAGGAATTTGTATTAGCTGGTTATGTATTTTAAAAAGATGACAATTGGGTCTGAACTTGAGTTGATCGGGCCTCGAATTAGATTTTGAATTTGATTTTTTTCAAAAATTGAACCTAAGGCCCGACTCTAATTGTGAAAATACATCATATTTTATTTTTAATTAAATAAAAAATAGAAAAAAGAACGGGTCGAGTTGATTAGGGCTTGGGCCTAGAAGTTAAAAATGTTATTTCCCCTTTTTTTTCCTTTCTTTATTCTTACTTGGTTTTGGATATTAAGAAAAATAAACTTGTCAAACCACTTTTTATGAGGTCTTAGTTAGGAGATCTTCACCTATACAGTATGTAAACATGTCTAGGGACTTAAAAATTATTTGGTCTACTATACACAGGCGTGTGAGTAGTGGTCTAAAATATTTACATAATTAACATGTAAAGGTATGAGAGAGAGTTGGGTCAGGTAAGGCGAGCCCACTAGGTTAAACAAACCTAATTTTGCAAGTATCTAGTTGTAATGTAAATCAAGTTTAAATTGTATACCCAAGCCTAACCTGATCCCAGATGCAAGCCTAGGCCAAAGGTAGACCTACTAGGCCTAGCCCAAGCCTAACTTGATAGACCTGATAATTTTTTTATTAAAATGTCAAAATATGTAGTTTTGTTATTACTTGTCAGGCCTCAGATTGAGCCTGACCTTATTGTCATCTTTACGCCTAAGCCTAATCCTAACTTGAACCTTAGCGAATTTTATGCAAACTAACTATCATATTAAGTGAGAATAAAAATAATTTAGAAATTTTATTTTTTAAAAAAGGTGACTCATTTATATCGAATTGATTAATACTATAAATTTTCTGTTATAAATATCAATATTAATGATTTTTTTACTATTTCATATTTCATATTTATATTTTATTTGTTTCATCATTAATTACTTAAATTTAAGAGAATAATTTTTTAAATAAATTTATTAACCCATAATTAAAGTCCTTTCTTTTATTTAATTTTTCAATACAATATTATATTAGCTAAGCCTTTTTGTCCCGAAGTAATGATTAAATGATTAATTTATCATTGATCTCAAAAGGCATCAGATTTTCTATGTCTGTTAATCTGTTCTAATCTTATTTTTACCATCAAAACGTTGTTGTTTTATATATAAATAAACATAAAACATTACAAGAAAAATGTCGTTTAGCGATGGATATTACCAACGGAAAACGTTTGGATTCTGTCGGTATTCTGTCGGTAATATAAATTTGTGACAGAATCAACCGACGGACAAAGGCATAGTGCAAACGGCCGTAGATAAATTTACCGACGAATATTTTATGTAACCATCGGTAAATTTACCTACGACCTATTTTTTTCTATCGGAATATTTGCCGACAATATTGGTTATTCCATTGGTAATGTTACTGATGGTTATGAATGACCATTTGTGAGTATACTGACGATTCAACAAATCCTGACGGTAAAGTTGATGATAGCTATCATTATTACTGATGGTTACTCTTTGTTCTGTCGGTAAATATCTTACATTTTACTGACAACTTGTGGTGTTCCGTCGGTAAATAATTTTTCAATATTTAAAAAAACCCCAGCATTAAATTTTATTTCATGATCTTATCATTAATGCATAATTTCAACAGTTATTAATTATCTATGCATAATATTTTGATTTGTTTATGTATTTAATTTGTTTAAACAGAAAGTTCATTGATAATATAAAGTTAAAATTATCTTAATTGATAATAAAAACATTAAAATTTACATAATAAGTCTTTGTAATTCAAACTAAATGACTACAATAATCCTATTGTCTTGATGACTGTGGATCCTCCGAGGTGGTACCTCTCTCCTTCAACTCATCCACCTCATATCTCAGTTGAGCTATGTACTCTATCCATGTTTGCACTGTGGTTCGAAGCTCATTAACTTCATTGGTTATCGACTGTCTACTAGATATTGCTTTGTTGGATGTGGAGGATTGCGAATAACATATATTCGCAAATGAACCTAGCCTAAAGATCCTTTCACGACGATCCCTACTACCCACTGCATCAAAATATGTCTGACTCTCATCAACAGTTTGTTTTTGCTGAGATTGTCACTTTGTATTTGGTCCTATTAGAAGACAATGTTTTATATTAATAAATGATAATTATTAAGAATTAATATTAAAGCATAAATTTTACATACATTAAGTTCTCTACATTGGGTGTTGACGAATGTCACACCGTCATGTTTCTTAGTGTGGATGTGCAAAAAGAGTTGACGGGGTATAGGCCTGAAGCCTATAGACTTTTTCTGCATAAGAATAAAACGTTATAAGTGAACTAGAATTTATAAAAATTGCAACAAGTTTTCTCTATTTTTATGATATTTACCCTATGTTAAACAAAGAAAATAACTCAACGCAGCTATATATGGTACCAGACATTTATACCATTATCATTATCCATAATACATATATTTTTCATTCCAAAATTCACACATCAATTTAAATTGAAATACATTAAAGTAAAATAATTATAATATAAGTGTAAAGTTTAGATATTTACAAGTCTCTCTGCATGCTCATGGTGGGTAATAGATCCTCTTTTATGTATGAGAAGACTCTTTCCTCCCGGTCCTCCACATTTGTTGGTAAAGTTACACTCTGAAATGGACATTGCCTCATGTGATATACAATATTGCTGCCAATGACTTCATATTTGTTCAGAAATATAAGGTGGTCATACACCAATCTTATGTATCGCAACAACAACAAAGTCACGATAATGTGTACTTGCTCGTCTCTCTCATACTTTATATATGACCGCGTCAAATTCAGAATCCCAAAAAAATTCTTTCTGAAATAAAAGGAAAATTTTGATAAATACTTATAATGTAATAATATTTATCTAATTAATGTTTACAAATCAATTAAAAAAAGAAAATAATTTTTTATTGTATCTCAAACTCTTGAAAGTAAAATTTCTTTGTGGCCTGAGAGATATTCTTCCATACATAACCTTCAAGATCAATCTTCTCCTTAAATTTAGATGTCATGTTTCTAGAGTACAATCCAAATGACATCAACCTAATATAAAAAACAAATAATTTTTTTACCATTTGCAAAAATTTAAACCTATAACCTAATTATAAACATATAGTGTTTCATGTAATTTCACTTATAGATTATTGACAATTGTTATGTAAGTTTTTACATCAGGTCCCTCAGCTCCCAACTGGCGATCTTCTCCTTCATCCGCATAATTTACCCCTGATATCTGTGTCGCTATAGGGGTAGTGGATGATGTATAGCATCAGGAACATCAGGTGATGTGTCACCTGCAACTGTAGTAGCAGGAGGGGGAGGAGGTGATTAAGTTGCAGCTGCAGAATATGATGATTCACTTTAACAGTAAGTACCTCCGAATTGTTGTCTGAACCTGAGTTACGTTATATCATGTTATCTCTTTGGTGGCATAATTCAACCTGAAATTTATTTTTTATTGATTTTTCTAGAAATATAAGAATTTGAATTCAATATTTTTCACAATAAATTGAAAAGGAAGTAAGGCAATTTGTTGAATATAATATTCAAGTACAAACTTTGAATTAGAAGGTTAACAATTCTTATAGTCATATATCAAGAACAATAACAGTCCATACTCAATAGTACGCAGCTTGACCCCTAACTAGTAGAGAGGTTGTTTGACAAATTCTTACAGATACACCAATAAATCAACTTTAAAGCTGAGTCCAGTATATTACATCGATAAATGACAATGATATAATTATTTTTTTGGATTCTAAGTGACATGAGAGTTGGCAAAGGTAAATGAGTCCCTGACGTCTAGATTCTCAGAAATGATCCTTACATGTTCAAAGGCACTAATTAAAATAGTGATAGTTCTTCCCTTAGGTGTAGGGTTTTTAACACCTTACAACAACATTTCTACTATAGCTAAACTTGTAGAGGACACAGTGAATAAGTCGCTAGATTTAGTACGGAAGACAAACTCTCCAGATGAACTGCTAGTACAAAACAGTTTATCTAAAACACAATCGGAATAGAACTTAAATATTGTCAGATTAGTAAACTGTTAAACGAACCAAATTTAGAGTGATATGCATTGGTGAATGTCCATATGAAGTTTGTAGAATTGACAAATTTTCCAAAACAACCGATTTTTCTAATCCTTTACGAATCGTTGTGACATCACTCCCGCTTCCATAGGCATACATGTCATCTTTTAGATTCAAGGAAGCTTAAAACAACATGTAGTATATACCATCAAATATGAATATATAATAACTTCATAAAATAAGATGTACATAATAAGGGAAGTGACGTTGTTCAGATGATACTAAACACCTTGAAGCAAAAGATTGGCCATGGAAGGCAAACGATCATGAGTGTATGAAGTGGAGATTTTCTCTGCATATTTTATTCCTTTAGTAGGGAAAATTTTTTCACATTCCTCCCAACAGAATGAATTAGTACCATCTGAAATTAGTTGTCATGTCGACATTCCTTGATTAATAATGTTAAGAGATATATTATGTAAACGTCGATTTAGAATAAAATGATGATATGTTCAACTCCAAGCTCGATGATAAGTGAAAGTAGTCCAATTTTGTACTTCAATGTGCCTAATGATATGAATTAATCTATCCACTCTAGACAAGACTTAGTAATATTTGATTGAATTTTTTACAAATATAAGAATTTGAATTCAATATTTTACATAATATACTGAAATTGAAATAATTGATTTGTTGAATATAATATTCAATTACAAACATAAATTAATTGCTATCATCACTTAATTATAAATTACAATCATTTTTTTGAAGAATAAGAATCAAACTTATGCTCCTCTTCAGATTGCTAACCCTTGTCATCCTCTCTAGATGAAATTTCAACATATTCATGAGATGGATCGTTCAAAGGCTCATTATCATCATATGTAACAGATTTCACTTTCAATTCTCTGTTCTCCTTTTTCATGTGATTCAAAAGTACCTCTAGGTTTAACTTTGCAAACGGCTAACCAATCTAACTATCTCGTCATAAGCTTGAAAAAGGGACATAATACACTTGAATCGCTTGCATTTCCAACATGAAAGGTTTAAATTGTCTCGATCTTCTTCAGTTGTTGATTTCAACTAAATTGTCTTGGCTATGCACTTTTGTGTCAACATTTGGAGTTCGATCAAACTAATCACACTTAAATATTACACTTTGCTTTATTGGCAATATAAGGCACTCAATTTCAAGTATTTCAATAATTTTACTATAGTAATCCATCAATTCTCCCTGTATGCAAACTCCACTATTTATTGTTGTCATGCTATGACCATATTCTGTATGATATTTGTATCTATTAACAAAATACATCGGATACGATTTAACAGTTCGCAGACGTCCCTTCGCAAGATCACATATGAACATGTTCTCTATTGGACTTTCTAAGGCCTAAATAAAAGAAATTATCATATCAAAGAGTGTAATGTCATTTGAACACTTAAATCTTATAATTCAATCATTTCAATATTTGTAAGTGAAAAACTTACATATTTCTCGAACCATCGAGAAAAGTGTCTTCCAACTTCTTTATTGATATCATCATGTGTTTTGTCCAGCATTAGGTCTCGTAACAATTTCTCATATAATCTAAAAACATTATTATGTATTTCAGTTATGAATAACACTAAATTTCAAAACTCAAATAATCAGTTTAAACTTACCGTACGAAAGGATGAACCTCTTGATAGATTAATAAAATGTAACCATAGACAGCATCAATTTCTTCTTCTGTTAACATTAATTTTCTTGTTGAACGTCCATATATTTGTCCAGGATATGTGAAAATGGATAAGTTACCATCTGCATCACTCGTTCTTCCCCTATCATCATTACGAGAAACTTTTCTTTCTCTTGTGTGAATAAATGGCTCAAAATAATGTGAACAAAATATACTAGCTTCCTCTACTAAATAAGCATTACATAACAAACCTATAACTCTAGCCTTGTTTTTGACATTTTTCTTCAAGTGATGCAAATACCTATATTAACGAATAGGGTTATTACAATTTAGTTGTAAAAACATGTTATTACTTCAATTACAAATTTTTGTTGAATTACCTCTCAAACGGATGCATCCATCGATATTGAACCGGACCGGCCAATTTTGCCTCGTATGCTAAATGCACAGATAGATGCTCCATACAGTCAAAGAAGCTTGGAGGAAAAATCCCTTCTAACTTGCGCAAAATTACTGAAATTTTCCTTTCTAGTTTTTCCATTTTTAGCCAATTTGATTTCAGATGACGTTAAACTTTTGAAAAACAAACTTAATTTAGTTATCACTTCTCAAACCTTATTTGGTAGCAACTATCTAAATACAACCGGAATTAGCCTTTGCATAAACACATGACAATCATGAATTTTCATGTCAAATAATTTATACTTTTTCATGTCCACACACCTTGCCAAGTTTAAAATATAACCATCGGGAAACTTTAGACTTTTCAACCATTCACACAATATTTCCTTTTGTTTTTTGTCTAAAGTGTAACATGCTTTCAGATATTTATCGGTGCGAACATCTTTATGTAAGTCATTCCTTCTACAAAAAAGTTTCAAATCAGCTTGTGATTTTGCAGTCTTTTATCCTACCTTCAATGTTCATTATGCTATTTAACAAATTGTGAAAAATAATTTTTTCAATATTCATCATATCTAGATTATGACCTATCAAATTAGTTTTTCAATATGGCAAATCCTAAAAGATGCTTCGTTTCCTCCAACTAAAGTTTTTACTTATTCTTTTACTAATGCTTGTATTAACTTCATTGACTTCAAGTTATGTAACTTTCATCAAGCCTAATTACTCAATTTCCTACAAAATCTATTCACTAGCTTTGTGAGAGGGAGGAGGTGTTTTTACCATCCTATTCTTAATGAAATTTTGTTTATTGCATCTAAATGGATGATTTGGTCGAAGAAATTTCCTGTGATTGTCAAACCAATATGTTTTGCCCTTGTTTGGAAGATAAAACGCATCAGAATCATTGCTACAATAAGGACAAGCCAATTTTCTTGTTGTGCTTTATCCAGACATCATGGAATATGCCAGAAAATCACCAATGGTCCACATCAAAGCTGCTCTCAATGCAAAATTTTGTTTCTGAGATACATCATATATCTGAACACCATATTCCCAAAGATGCTGCAATTTAGATATCAATGGTTATAAAAATACATCAATTTTATGCTTTGGATTTGTAAGCCCTGACACAATCACTATCAAGAACATATATACCTCTTTCATACACATCCATGGAAGCAAATCATAAGGAGTAATTATGATTGGCCGTGATGAATATTGCTTATCAGATTGACCAAAAGATTAGAATCCTTCTGTTAATAATCCCAACCTAGCATTTCGACTTTTAATAGCAAACTCAAAATAGGTGTTATTGAAATATTTCCATACCAGTGCATATGATGGATGACTCATTATTCCATCTTCCTGTTCGTGTTCATTATGTCATCTTATATGATATGCAATAAGATCATAAGCATATAGTCTTTGAAGTCTCAAAGTTAGTGGAAAATAATACATCAACTTTTAGGATACTAATTTCTGTTTCATAGAGCACTTTTTAGTTTGAACCTAGATTGATAATAAAATTTGCACTCTTATAATTTCACGTCATCTCCCTAATACAACATACATCCTAATTTGCAACAATCAATCTTTTCAGTAGGCAAACCAAGACCCCTAATAAGTTTCTTTATATTGTAAAAACTATCACCTATTGTATGATCAGGAGGTAATGATTCATTATACCATTCAAGAATTTTATTAAAACTACAATTAGAAATATGCCCTTTAGACTTTATGTTCAATATTCAAACAATTGAAGATAATTGAGTCATTGTCTCACAATTTGGCCATAATTCTTGGTCAGCTGAATGTAATAACTCAAAAAACTGTTTTGCATGTGGGTTTAGTTCTTCTTCAAAATTTTCTATATTTTCCTGAAAGGTATAACCGGCTGCATCATAAACCATTTGTATGTAAGGGTTTTCATTTGCATCCACATTTTTTGTTATAAATCCAATCCCCTTTCAAACTCATTTAAGTTTACAGATGTTTCTACTTGATTATCCCTTAAGGTGCTATAAATCAATGGTTCCCTATGTTATGTCCACTCAAAATAATTTGGGACAAACCCTTTTCTTAGTAAATGCCCATTCGCTTCATCAATAGGAGGAAACGAATGTGTTTGCACTTTTTACATAGACATATGATCTTTTGGCCATCCATATATGCAGGTTGAGAACATGCATAATGAATAAAAGCTTCAACTCCCTCAACAAACTCAGGATTAATGAAACTATCAGGTCTTAATCGTCTATACATCCAAGATCTATCAACGTTACTCATTTTTGGAAAACTGTTAATTTGAGACAATGATACTATAGTTAGTATACTTTATATTCGCCAAAGTTTACAGAACATCTAAACTTAACATAACATCACATAAGTATTAACCAATTGAATTAATCTCCAAACTTTACACCCGTGAATCAAGAAAATAAGTTCTTGTAGTGACTCCTAGCTAGGCTCATAATATTTCTCAACGATAAGCCTTATGGGACCTTCATAACGAGTTATGGGTTAAGGTTTATGACTTAAGATCAAACTTATTTATTAACTAAAGATCTATTTTTTTATTTGTAACCATATATGTTAGAAGAGAATTCAAAGACGCACTTAAAGACGTGAGAGGAAAAATTCTTGGTCAACTTGATTTGATATGAGAACATAAAATGAATAACTTAATTTTATAAAGATGGAATATTTAATTGAATGGTTTAGATATTGTTATTGAAACTTAAAATTCATATTAGAATTTTTGATATTTAACCTAAATTAATTATGTACTAGTAACAAATATAATAAGAAAAGATAAAAATATGAATACTTTGATTAATGCATTATTGTTGTGACAGCCTACTATTGTAACATATACAAATTATGTAATATGTTTAGAAGTAATTTATTATTATATTAAAAAAGATGTGTGTAAAGATTCGCACATGAAAAGTACAAAGAGCCTAAACATTTCAGAGAGTATCAACGAAATAACCCATTGTCATAATTCAGATATTTGGAACTATAAGTCAAACACATCCTATATTAATTCAATGATAAACCGAAGTTTATATTACAAATGAGTTTCGGTTGGTGCAGGTCATTAACATTAAAAATGTATGAAGTTCAAATGGAAGGTTCAAACCACAAACAAATACCTAAATTAAACCAAATACATAAAAACCTAGTAAATAACAAAACTCACTTACCTCAACTGACACGCAGAAGAAGTCAATGAATCACATGAAGGAGGAAGATGATGGAGCTAGAATGAGCTGACAGCCGAAGAAGATAACCAAAACAAAGCAAAGAGGACAATAAATAAGATCTTAGCCAGGAACCTTAAATAATTGAAAGAGATCTCAAATTACTATCATGTTTAACTCAAGATGTATGATTGAAGCCATATAAAACATACCACAGAATATTAATTAATGGTAATTCAACTTTTAACGGAGGTACTCAAATTTAAATAGTGCTTATATAAACTTTAGGTAGTCATATTTTCCTATATGCTATCTTGCTTCCCCTACCCCTCCCTTTTAAGGGGCTTGACCATTATACATTGTCTTTTTGATAGACATCACCACACTTTTTTTCTTTGCATCCATACCTAACAACCATATCGAATCACAAAACCAAAACAAAAAAAGTGGGGTCATCAAACTAAAGAGTTCTTAAATACAAAACCAAAAAACAAAAAATAGTCATAACTGAATAAATACTTTGTTTTGAACCTTGAAAGATCTCTCTATGTTAATGCTTATGGTTTTCAATTACCATGTTGTTATTAGATCTCTTACCATATCATTATTCAACTTCCCATTTTATAAACCTAGTAACATCCTATTTAGAGGAGGCGGCGTTATAGAAGAAGCAACATGACTCATTTTTCTCTTAGCCACCATTTTTAACCGTGAAGCCATACTTCATCACAAAAGAAATCATGTTAATAACTTCACTGTAATTCTCAATATCCACGTCAAAGTTCACCAGTCCACTACTTCCATAAGACCTAATTACATTGACAGAACCCACAATACCAATGTTAATACAAATTCTAAAGATTCTAACTCAGTTATCCTCAATAGTGTGTAATAACCATTATCACAACAAGATTCTTAGGCTACATGTCATACATCCTTATTAATAAATCACCACCTAGCTCGTTAGTCATCCTCTATCAAATCAAATACTCTTCTAATGCAAAATCAAAACTAACCAAAGTGATGTTCTCTTCAATCTCCTTGAAAATATAAATTCTGTCAACACATAAGTTCCTACAACCAACCAATAATCAATAAAATTGTTAGCTAGTAAAATTACAAATATATCCCATATATAAAGAAATTAAAGAGTGTTATCAAGCAAGCATATGATTGGATCACTTTGATTTTATTGGTCAAGTGGCATAGGAGCACATATATTTGTGAGAGTATAATATCTCAAACTCCTGATAAAGGATAAATTCACCATAAACACATTAAAGAAGAGATTCAGTTGCTTAAGTTAAGTTAAAAAAACTATGCAAAACTCATATCTACCTTACTTCTTAGTTTTTCAATCCATACTCTTTTTGCAATACAATTTATGAGATTATTTCTAAATTCTTGCTATCAAATTAAAAGCATATTAATTTCTCTTATTATTCCTTGCCAAGAAGTGTTTAGATAATATATTAATTAATCAAGATTTGTTCAAGAATTATTATGACAAGTTATCTACTAAAAGCTATCTATTAAGATAATTTGTAGCCTAACGAACCAACCATGAAGGCTTGTGACATTTCTGCATTTTTGTTTCAAATTTGAAGAATTTTGTGACATCTCTCTTTATTCTTCAAAACTTAATAGATAGAAAAATATAAAGGCCAATACAATGGACATATTAAGCATCCAAGCTAAAATAATTGGCTTCATCCTTGGTCCTTTTAGGGCGTAGCTGTATATCTTTTATTAGCACAATGAGGAGTCTACATAGTAAACAAAGCGGCAATTTAGCCCAGCAGGATCAGCCATCCCGAAAGATAAGTTGCCAAACTCTTACTTAACATCTCACATCACCAGGAACGAGAAAGCACTCAAATTTGGTTATATCCCTTTCAAATAGTATAAATGGCTACAAATGACAAACTTTCATTCACCAATCTAGTAGCTACCAAGATAGTGAATTCTGGATGAAATTTTCAATACATCTTTTCCTTCAGCTATTGATAACTACAACAAAACTTCCCTTACCAATTAAGAAACCACCAAGACAATGAATGCTTGATCAAGGTTTCAAGCACATATTCATGACAAATAAACATGCACAAATCTCCACACAAACCCACACATACATAGGCAAAAGACCACTATACACTTACACTTAGGTACAATGGCACATGTTGAAAGTAGAAAATACCATAGAAAAGAAGATAAGTACTGTTTTAACTCAATTACCCAAATATCTGACTCATATAAATCATATTCTAATTACCATTGTTTGCTTCGCAACACAAATCTTCTTGATAGTAAATCTATGATTTGAGTAAGCAGACCCACTTCCACTGCATAAAATAATGTAACTTTAAGGTCACTGTATCCTAACATTTCATTCACAAAGGTAGTCTTTCTACCAATGCCAAGGCCAGCCTTTACAATTTGAGAATGAAAAATCCATCATGTAGAAGTTCATTAACTGATGACTTCTAATAAGATTGACATCTTATGCAGTCAGTAAACTTGCTTGTCTTAGGGTAGAGCTATAAGCTCTCTGATGAAATTAAAAAAAAGCTAATAACTTGTTAGTGTTCTAAGTACACGTATTTGGATGATACTAGTATCTTGAAAATGGATGCTATTATGGGATAGAGGCCCATGCTGTACTGCTTTACTCCCTCCTTCCATTTCTCTTTCTCCTTTTCTATTTGACATTTCAAGAAGTCTACATCTAATCGTACCAGAATAATACATATGAAACATTCAAGTCTCTTAGCACTTTGGTGATAAAGACCGTGAGAAGTGGGCTAATATGGAGAGTAGCATGATACCTAACTTGAAACACCGCTACTGAATGCCATTAGTCACTCTTATCACTTAAAACAACATTATGATTATTCCTTAACTACAAAATTAAAATGAAAAGAAAAATAATGTGTTGGACCCCGAACCTTGAAGCGAAAATTTGAAATATGAAAATGAAAGTAAATGAGTGTTCTGTATGTGAATTCTGCTATAGATGATTATGATATTGGAATGTGAATTATGTATAGATGGTGAGTTGAGGAACCTTAAGTAAGAACTAGGGTGATATATGTGAGATATTTATGCAAAAGCAAGAGAGGTATTTGGCAAATGGTATGATACTATTAAATGTGTGAAAACATATGCATTGAGGTGGAATGTAGAATAAAAATGTGTATGCTGATTCGAAGGAAATTAGGGAATGATTGAAATAGATTTGGCCAAAGTTGCCTTCTTTGAAGTTGTAGCTTGCTCTTTTATCTTTCCAATGAGATCAAGTATGCAAGTTTTCGA
>JANZLD010589417.1:0-13884 GCA_026413575.1 Erythroxylum carthagenense
TGGGGAACACCTTCACTACAATTACAGGGCCATTGGATTCTCCTCCTATGGAGATCACTGGCGCAACCTTAGGCGTGTCACGTCAATGGAGCTATTTTCCACGTCCCGCCTTAACAAGTTTAGTAAAATTCGGCGAGAGGAAGTTCAGCTATTGCTAAAGAAACTATTCCAAGAGTCCGTAGACGTCAAAGAGATGAGAGTAAACCTCTCATCTTTGTTTATGGAGCTTACTTTCAACGTCGTGCTGCGAATGATCGCTGGTAAGCGTTATTATGGAAAGGGTGTGGCGGACGATGAAGCAAAGGAGTTCAGGGATCTTATTAGGGAGTACATGGAAGTCCATGGAAGTGTAAATTTGAACGACTTTTTCCCAGTCCTACAATGGGTTGATTTCCAAGGAATTGAGAGGAGGATGATACGAGTCATGAAGAAAGTTGATGCCTTTGTGCAACACCTTGTTAATGAAAAAAGAAAGAAAAGAGCGGAATCGTCTTTGGTAGTATCTGGGTCAAATTCAATTGACAGAGAAAGTGGAAGGACGTTGATTGATGCTATGTTATCGCTGCAAGAGACTCAACCGGAGCTCTACCCTGATGAGGACATCAAAGGTGTTATAATGGTAATGAACCCATATGCTACACTACTAATATGATGGATTTTTCACCTGTATTGATCTGATAATCTCAGAGTTAATTACTGCTGCTTATGTGGTGCAGGAAATGCTCACAGCAGGATCAGAAACCTCCGCGACAACCATGGATTGGGCAATGTCACTTCTTCTCAACAATCCAGAAGCTATGCAAAAGACTGTGGCTGATATAGAAGCTGTTGTTGGACTGAGACGTCTGGTGGATGAAACAACTCTCCCGAATCTGAATTATCTGCAAAATGTGATCAAAGAGACATTTCGACTTTATCCAGCAGCTCCTCTTCTGGTTCCGCACGAGTCATCTGACGATTGCAACGTTGGTGATTTTCACGTGCCAAAAGGCACAATGTTGCTGGTCAATGCGTGGAAGATCCACAGAAATCCGAGCTACTGGGTTGAGCCAGAAAAATTTATGCCTGAGAGATTTGAACGTGGAAAAGTGGAAGGGTATAATCTTGTTCCCTTCGTTGCAGGGAGGAGAATTTGTCCCGGAGCTGCTTTAGGAAGGAGAACAGTAGGACTGACATTGGGTGCACTGATTCAGTGTTTTGAATGGTCCAGGATTAGTAAAGAGAAGATCGACATGACAGAGGGAATAGGACTCAGCATGCCTAAACTTGAGTCCTTGGAGGCTCTTTGCAAGCCGCGGATAGGAATGGACAACGTCCTCTCAAGGTTAAGATAAACTCAAGTTCATTCCTTGGCTGCAGATAAGCATTTCCAAAATGTTACTTCAGTTTGCTAGACTGGTATTAAACTTAGAGTCTGACCATGGCTCTGTACTTCCTTACGAATAATGCCACCTGGTTTTGTACTCTCTTCTCTTTTATCAATTGTCTGAGATTGCTGTTGTCTTCCTCCTCTAATCATGTACTTTATTATTGTATCGGAGTTACTGAATAATATTTGGCTTCTATTGAAGAGGGATCGACGAACATGATAAAGAGAAATTGATAGGCCAAGTCAAGCTGAGTAGCGATAATTCAAGGTATAAGCAAGTTTCGGACCACGTAAATCAAGTTTGATAAAAATTTGGGCCGTTGCCTTAGCAGGATCGGACTACACCATCGACGTGTACTTTTGATGTTGTGAATTTTTAAAAAAGTTTTGATACCAAAATTTTTGGACACTAATACAATAAAGTAAATAATTAAAAGCAAAATATATTAAAATTAATTTTTGTTGTCCCTTAATCATGAAAATTATGAGTTGTAAATTGACATGGTAATTGAGTTCGTCTTCCCTTTATTAGTTGGCAGTTACAAATTGAATACTATTTCACCTTGTAAGCCGACATTAGAAGCCTATAAATATGGTCATCGGCTATACGATGAATGATATATATGCATGTAAAGAAATAACGAGAGTCAGAAAGCTTGGGTTGTTAGCTTCAACAGGTTGCTAACGCATAACTGGCTTTTAGGTTGTGAGAGTTCCTAATGTGAATTTGTCTTTGTAAAATTTATATTCTCCATTAATAAAATTGCGAGTGTGTAATTAGATGTCAAACTCTACTTTCTAGGCAATTTTAATTTGCCAACATTTAGTATCAGAGTTCGGTTAAAGTGCTTAAGTAGTTCAAGATGTCTTCGAGTTTAACAACTGAAATTTAACCAATGCAATTATCTATTTTCAAGTTTGACGGCAAAAACAATTTTGCAATGTGAAAATGCTTGATGGAGTTATATACGAGAAACAATGAATATGGTGAAATTTTGGAGAAAGACTTGGAAGAAAAAGAAACACCGCTGAAGAATCACTACAAATGGTTCGTGGTCATTTATTAAATGAAAAGCCTTGTTTTTAATTTGTCAATCTATTGAATTGCCAATTCTTGAAAAATTATTCCAAGCTAAAACAACAAGGGAGGCTTGGAATATTCTGCTCAAAATGTATGAAGGAGCAGACACAGTTAAACGAACAAGACTACAAGGTTTAGAAAGGCAATACAAGTTGATGAAGCAAGGCAAAGATAAAAGTATTCTTGATTATTTTTCACAAATGAAAAATCAATGAGATGAAAAAAAATGGATATGAGATTACGGAGAAAGATATTGAGGAGAAGATCATGCGCACGTTGACAAGTAGATTTGATTATAATGTCACAACCATTGAAGAATCTGAAGGTTTGAAGTCCATGAATGATTTGCAAGCCTCATTAGAGTCCCGTGAAATGATATGAATGAAAAATCACCAAACGTAATGGAGCGAGTTCTAAAAGCCCAAGTAAATTTGAGAAATGAGAAGGAACCTGCAATTAGCAAAACAGAGCATACTCAAAAAAGTTTAAATTTCAGAAGCAAAGAAGGCAAAAATTTCAGAACCAATTCTAGACCAAACGCAAGGGAGAGTGAATCTCCTCAGGTTAAATCTAATATTCAATGTTACAAGTGCGAAAGTTATGGTCATTATCAATCTGAGCGCAAGATACATATCGAGTGCCATAATTGTAAAAAATATGGTCACTATAATAGAGAATGTTGTGCCCGAAAATAAGAACATAAAGATAATTGAGTTGGAGTAGCTAAGAATAATAACCTAGAGACCTTATTGATGGTCGCTCATGAAATTAGTGACAGTGACAATTGCTAATGGTTGTTAGATTCGGGTTGTAACAATCACTTAAGTGGAAATGAGGAAGTTTTTGCCAAATTAGAGGAATCATGTAATTCTTCAATAATGCTTGTCAATAACTACCAAAGACGGTGGAATGAAGGTTGAGCAACTCCTCCATCATCTTTGAACATGCTACACATTGATCACACGTTGCAATGTTTACTTCCAATAGCTGTCCACTATTTTAATTCTCTTAATCTTTGTTTAATTAAACCACTAACTTATTGTATCATCTACGACAATACTTGTCTCCCACATATAACAAGTTGTTTTCATTTTTATCTCACCAAAATGACACACGTTCATACCATATATTGGCCTCACTTGTAACAAATTTTCTGTCCGCCACATCTACTCCTTTATAAACATGACAACACAAGGTTTTCATGCATTCTTGTTCTGAAATAATGAGAACTTCTTCATGTATGTGATAGCTGCTACTTAAAGTTTATTCACATGTACATGTATTTTTTCTTGTCAAAAATAATTATATAGCTTAAGAAAAATTTGTTCAATTTTAATAGAAATTTCATGTCTATTTAATAATATGTTACACCTAAATATATCAACATATAAGTTGGAACGATTTACTTTAGGTGTCCATAACTATAATTGATTCTTATGTCCTTATGTTTCAGCCTAAGAGTACTTCAAATTTACTCAACAATAATTTAAAACAACGTCAATCTTGATCTATCATAAATCTATTTGATTGAATTTATTTTTGGTCCATTTCCATACCACTCAACTCCAATATTTTTTGACTATCATTTGACTTTACTTGTCATTCAAGGTTGGGTTCCTAATTCACCTTTTAGGGAACATAAAATTTACATTCACCAGAAAACATTATTCGCATGAAACAAAATTTTATATACTCGTGAAAGAAAAATTTGGAGTTTTACAAGTAATGTTCGAGGAAGTAGTGAATGATGATCATCGGACTAAAGCAATGGATGAAGAAATATGTGTCATAGAAAAGAATAAAACATGGGAGTTAAACACTTTGCAGCCTACTGGTATCAAATGGGTATATAAGACAAAGTACAAATCCAATGGAGAAGTGGAGTGCTTTAAAGCAAGATTAGTTGCAAAAGGATACAAACAAAAGTCAAGTATCAATTATTCTGAAGCATTTGCACCTGTTGTCAGATTGGATACTGCACATTTGATCATTTCATTTGCCATTCAAAGTAATTGGAAGATTTATCAAGTGCATGTCAAATTAGCCTTTTTCAATTGTGGACTTGAAGAAGAAGTATACATGGAGCAACCACCAAGATATGTAAAGCAAGGAGAAGCAAATAAGGTTTATCGGCTAAAGAAGGCATTGTATGATCTTAAACAAGCACTAAGAGCATGGTATTCTTGTATTGATACTTATATCATTGAACATGATTTGTCCACATTACTTTGTGTATCAAGATCAATAAGGAAGGAGACATTGTTATAATTTGTCTCTATGTAGATGATTTGATCTTTACTGGTAATAATTCAAGACTGTTGTCGGGATTCAAGAAAGATATGGTTGCTCATTTTGAGATGACATACATGGGACTATTGTCTTGCTTTCTTGGTATTGAGGTAAAACAAACAAATGAAGGCATATTTATTTCACAACTGAAATATGCAAAAGATATTTTAAAGAAATTCAAGATGGATGCATCTAAGCCAATCTGAACTCCAGTTGACGAAAGGATAAATCTTGTAAAGATGGCAATGGTGATTTGGTTGAAGCAACAAACTTCCGAAAACTTATTGGAAGTTTGAGGTGCCTAACTACAACTAGGTCAGATATTGTTTATAGAGTGGGAATTGTGAGCAGATTTATAAATTCGCCACGACAATCTCATTGGCAAACCACAAAATGAATTTTAAGATACATTAAAGGTACTCTTGACGATGGAATATTTTATTCAAATTCTAACACAATATAGTTGGTAGGATATATTGAGAAATGAAGAAGCACCTTGGGCTATGTTTTCCATCTTAGTTCTAAATCATTTTCTTGGTCCTCAAAGAAGCAAGTAGTAGCCCTTTCAACGATAGAAGCTAAATACATATTAGCAACAATTGCGCTACACAAGTAGTATGGTTGCGAAAAATTCTTGAAGAATTACAACAACTTAGTCCTACAAAAATCTTCTACGACAATAAATCAACAACTTCCTTGACTAAAAATTTAGTCTTTTATGGTTGCAGCAAACACATTGACATCAAAAACCATTATTTTCGAGATTTGGTAAAAGATAAAGAGATCATGGTTGAGAACTGTAAGTTTGAAGATCAAATTGTTGACATTTTTACAAAGCTATTAAGGGCCGATCTATTTTTGAAGCAACAAATTAAGCTCGAAATGATTAAATCAAGTTTAAGGGAGGGTGTTAGAAATTAAGAATATAACTTAATCATGAAGATTATGAGTTATAAATTGACTTGGTCAAATTATCAATTCACATTAAGTTTGTCTTCCTTTTGTTAGCTAGCAATTACAAATTGCCATATTTCACCTTGTGAACCGAACGTTAGAATCTCAAGTATATAAAAGATTTTGAAAAAATATGAACTCTTTTATGTTAGACAATCAGATATTCCTCTCATTAAATGTCTTGATTTGCAGCATCAGAGTGATTCTGGAAATAATCTCTCTTAGTGAAACAGGATCGTAGAGAGTGCAGAATTATAGGAAACATATAAGCCAGATTGTAGCTGATAATATTATGTCATTAAATGTAAAAACGTATATATATGTTAGTACAGAAAACCAATACAATTGAGCTTCTTTGATCCTCCATTTCTATTTGATCCTCCATTTCTATCTTCTTTACATGGTATCAGAGCTCACAAATGGGTTCACCATTGACTCGTAGCATCAACTCCTCTACCACTTTTGATCCTCAAACTACTTTCACCCCAACACTTTCTGCTACCTTGCCTCACGCTCAACTCTCCTTTTCAATCAAACTTAAACCAACAAAATTACTTAGCATGGAAAACCCAATTCAACCCAATAATCAAATGTTATAATTTAACCAAACATGTCGATGGTACTCCACCACCAGTAGCGGTCATATCCAATTTTGACAAAGAGGAACCAAATCTTGAATATCTTAAATGGGATCAGCAAGATCAACTCCTACTTAGCTGGATTTTATCATCATTAATAGAGGAGGTTTTTCCTTATGTTATAGGTGTTAACATTGCAGGTGATGCATGGTGTGCACTAGCAGATGCCTTTGGTGCAGGATCAAGTGCAAGGCAAGTGCAATTGCACATGGAACTGCAAAGACTTTCCCTTGAAGGAAAATCAATGACACAATTCCCTCGAGAAGCAAAATCAATTGCTGACAAATTAGCTGTTGTAGGAAAACCTGAGCCAATTGTTGCCAACATGGCCAGACAAAGTACCAACAACAACAACAGCTTTTTCCGATAGAACAATACCAATAATGGTAATTATAGAAACAATAATAAAGCAAGAGGTGGGAATAACAACAACAACAACAGGAGTGGAAAAAGATGGTTTACCAACTCGTGTCAGATTTGTAATTTGAACAATCATCAAGTTGATACTTGTAGGAAAAGTATGACAAATCTTATAGTTCTCCTACAGCTAATGTTGCCGCTAGTACTTCCACTGTCAAAAAGAATGACTGGTATCCAGACTCTGCTGCAAGCCACCACATGACTCCCGACTTGGCTAGTATTGGAATTTCTGAGGAGTACAAGGGAGATGACTCAGTGATTAAAGGTAATGGAAAAGGTATTTCTATTAAACATATTGGTCAAACCTCTCTTCCTACTTGTGAAAAGCCATTATTGTTGAAAAATATTTTGCAAGTTCCTTCTCTTTAGAAGCACCTAATGTTAGTTAATAAAGTTGCAAAAGACAATCATTGTTTCTTCGAGTTTTATGATAGTCACTTTATTGTGAAAGATCAGGTCACAAAGAAACTACTACTTGAGGGACTTGTAGAAGATGGAATTTATAGAATTTCTGAAGACCAGTTGCAACGTTTAGGGAAGACTCCTATTGCTTTTGTGGCTGAAAAAGTTACATGACTGGCACGCTAGACTTGGGCATGTTCAATATGGCGTTGTTAGTTCCATTGTCAAGAACTTCAATTTACCTTGTTCAATAAAATCAGTTCCTATTGCCAAATGTGAGTCATGTTGCCTAGGAAAATTAAGTAGACTTAGTCTGCCTCTCACAGGATCTGTAGCAACTGAAAATTTTAGTTTAATTCATTGTGATGTCTAGGGACCTTCAATCCATGGTGCAAGGTATTTTTTAATTTTGGTGGATGATTATTCCAAATTCATGTGGCTGCTTCCACTTAAGTTAAAAAGTGAGGTATACCAACATATCATTCAATTCCAATCTATGGTAGAACGACAACATGAAACCAAAATCAAAGCAATGCAATCTGATTGGGAAGGTGAATTTCGTAAAGTGCACACGTTCCTTAAAAACAATGAGATTATTCACGTATGAACAGAATGGCACTGTTGAAAGAAAAATTCGACATGTGGTTGATATTGGACTAGCACTCTTGGCTTACTCTAAGGTTCCATTTCTTTTTTGGAATTATGCTTTTGCAACTGCAGTTCACATTATTAACAGTTTGCCCTCTCCAGTTCTAGAGCATTATTCTCCTATTGAGAAACTCCATGGCACTCCTCCGAATTATCATATCTTCAAAGTTTTTGGCTGCACTATCTATCCATTGTTACTTTCCTACAATTCTCATAAGTTCTCTTTTAGGTACGTAGCATGTGTTTACTTGGGAAATTCTGCAAATCATCTTGGTTATATTTGTTATGACCCACAAACCAGTAAAATTTATGTTTGCAGGCATGCTAAAATTGATGAAGCTTGGTTTCTCTAACATGAGGCCGTAACCAAAACTCAGGAGTCTATTTTGGGGCCAATCCCCTCTTCAGATGCTACTCCTTAGTTAACGGTCACTGCGCTACCAGTGGCACAACTTCCAACCAACTCTGTGGTTATAGATCTTATTCCTACAGCAACCACACTAAGTGCTACACCAATTCCCCTAACTAGCTCGTTGTCATCTACACCAACTGTCTCTCCAACCAACTCACCCCTTGATGTCTCCGAGTCATCGACCAGCGAGCAAACTAATTCAGAGTCAACATCAACCAAGTCACCAGTGCCTGTCCACCAACCTCTCAGAACACATCCGATGGTTTTGAGACCAAATCCAAAAAAGAAAGTGCTTAATTCAGCTACTGCTTCCCCAAAACAAACTTCGTATGATATACTATAGCCTACTTCTTATTCCAAGGCAGTCTAGCACAAAAGATGACGAGAAGCGATGAGCCCTAGAAATCAGTGCCTTATTGAAGCATGGTACCTGGACTTTGGTCCCACGACCACCACAAATATGGTGGACAACAAATGGGTGTATAAAGTTAAACGTCATACAGAAGGTAGCGTCGAATGATTAAAGGCGAGGCTAGTGGCAAAGGGTTTTACGCAACAAAAAGGCATAGATTATTTTGCCACTTTTTCTCCGGTGGTCAAATCAACTACCAAACGATTATTTCTTTCACTTGCAGTCTCCAACAACTGGGCATTACAACAGTTAGACATTTCAAATGCCATTTTGAATGGCAAACTTGAGGAAACTGTTTACATGGCACAACCACAAGGTTTTGTGGATTCTAGGTGTTCTGATTATATCTGCAAGCTTCAACAATCTTTGTATGGTCTCAAGCAAGCTCCACGTGCATGGTATACTAGATTGAGCACATTCTTGCTTCAAAAGGGCTTTCGAACTTCAAACTCAGACACTTCTCTATTTCTTTGGCATCAGCATGATATTCACCTATACCTGCTACTTTATGTTGATGATATCATTTTAACAGGCAATGATGCAGCAACTATCAATAAATTCATTCAATTGTTGTCAGGCGAATTTGAATTATGAAATATGGGACACTTGAAGTACTTCCTTAGGATTGAGGTCAAGCACCAAGGTACAGGCATTCTTCTTAGTCAGCAGAAGTATCTTGATGACCTGCTCAAACTCACTCATATGGATGGGGCCAAGCCAGTTAAAAGTCCTCTTCCTACTAATATTTAGTTACACTCATCTCAGGGGCAACCATTATCTGATCCTTACATTTACAGGCGAACTATATATGCTTGCTTAACCAAACTTGATCTCTCCTATGCTGTCAATAAGCTAAGTCAATTTATGTCTACAACAACTGATGTTCATTGGTAAGCTTGCAAACGTGTTTTGCTATATGTGAAGGAGACAGTTGCCAAAGGATTGCTTATTGTTCCAAGTTCAACAACAACACTACAAGTGTTTACAGATGCCGATTGGGTAGGAAATCAAGAGGATAGGCATTCCACTGGTGGATTTGCAGCATACTTGGGGCATAATTTGATATCTTGGTCTTCAAAGAAACAACCAACTGTAGCTCGCTCTTTCACATGAGCTGAGTACCGTGCTGTTGCAAATGCAGCAGCAGAAGTTCTTTGGCTCATCTCCTTACTACGCGAACTTGGTCAACAACTACGTACACCAACTATTATTTGGTGTGACAACATGGGGGCAACATATGTTACTCATAATCCAACCTTTAAGGCACGCACAAAACACATCGAATGTGATTTATCATTTTGTTCGAGAGTAATGAAATTCAGGTGTCATGACAGTCAATCATATCTCTAGCAAAGATCAAATCGCTGATATCTTCACTAAGCCTTTATCAAGTTCCAGATTTGCAGACTTAAGGAGCAAGCTGCGAGTTCTCTAAGAGCCCTCTAGCTTGGGGGGGATGTTAGACAATCATATATTCCTCTCATTAAATGTCTTGATTTGCAGCTCAGAGTGATTCTGGAAACAATCTCTCTTAGTGAAACAGGATCGTAGAGAGTGCAGAATTATAGGAAACATATAAGCCAGATTATAGATGATAATATTATGTCATTAAATGTAAAAATGTGTATATATGTTAGTACAGAAAACCAATATGATTGAGCTTCTTTGATCCTCCAATTCTATCTTCTTTACATTTTATAAATATAAAAGGTCTTAATCCATTCATTGTGGATGGATGGTTGGATCTACTTGGGCACAGGGTGGCACACCCAAACAGGAACAACCACCCTGTGCCCACTTGTAGCTATTGATCGAGCAAAACAATTTTCTTTCATCTTACGAGTTGAACTGAATTGGAGTCGAAATGGGGAGTGGATAATAAAGTTATAAGTTGAAAATCTGAAAAATGGAAGAAAGAAGTTAAAAAAAAGGTTTTGTGAAGAAGAGAGGAAGTCACGATCGTGCTTCAGGGAGTTGATTTTCCGCAAGTCCACAAGTTGTTTTATAAAAAAAGTAATGAGTTTGATTAATTGGCTGGTTTAACATGTCACCCTTGCAGGATATGTATTCAGATATAACTCAGGATGTCGAGTACGTATCTTATGTAAGTGAGGTGTTACATTTAGGTTGTGAGAGTTTGTAGTGCGAGTTTGTCTTTGTAAAATTTGTATTTTCTCTGTCAATAAAATTGTGAGTGCATAATTAGATGGCAAATAAAAATTAACTAGAAAACAAAATTTGACATAAAAAAAGAATGCTACCACCATTGTACAAATTTGGTATTTCACTTCATTAATACGTTGTATCTATTTATAATAGCTAAACAAAACCTCCAGGTAAAAGTATATAGAATCTAAAGTATATAGAATCTCAAGTATATAAAAGATTTTGAAAAAATATGGAGTCTTTTATAAATATAAAAGATCTTAAAATATGAAAAATATTATAAAATATAAAAGATACCTTAAAAATATAAAGAATTACTTCTAAAATAGTTATTAATTAATTTGGTCTTCCTGTAATTCAAATGTAGCATAAATCTTTTTACTTTTTGCAGTAAAGCCAAGCTTTTTGTTAACCCTAAATGTAGTAGACTCAACAAAGTTAACTACTTAAAAGTCTTCTTTTTTCTTCTTATAAACAAACTTACTTTCAAACTGTAATCCTTCGAAACATTTTTGCTGAAATTTTAATCTTCATTTGAATATTTATCAATTACAAATTTAAAATTAAGGCTAAAAAATTAAGATTTGATTTGACATAAAAATAATATTATGGTTTAATAAAAGATCTATTTAAATAGGTTGAAGTCCAATAAAAAAACCTTGTTAGTATGGTCAAATATTTATTGAACCTATAATAGAGGCTCAAAAAAAACTTTGTTAGTATGGGTCAAATATTTATTGAAACTATAATAGAAATTACTATAATTAATTACTAGGCATTATATCGTGTGTTTAAGTAAGAACATGAAAATAAAAAATTCTCTAAAATGTTAGAAGCTTTGTGTTTTTGGAAATAGGTAAAAGGACCTTAATAATATGGCTTCACGCAAATTTTTTATATGGAAAATATATTCAACAACTTGCTGAAACAAAAATTGATGACAAAACATATATATTTCCGTAGTATCTCTGTTATTTATCACTTAAGTTCATGTTATTTATTTTGTTTTTACTCTATTAGACTGCACATATATTATTCGGATCGATTTTTGTACCAGCAAAAATGGAAAACAATTAAACGGATCGAAAAATCTATTTCTAGTGAGTTTCTACTGGAAAAGGTGGTGGACAGTCGCGTGTTCCAACAACTGTGAAAAAAGCAGAAGACAGGATCAATAGGTCGGCCTGAAGCGTACTGACTTATTGGTTTGATCTATTTTTATTTTTTAAAAAAGGTTTAAAAAATATTATTATTTTTGTTGTTTTGGTCGAATTATAGGCTGATTCGGCCGGACCTGGCCAGTGTCAATTCAAACTAAAATCGGGCTGAATTGAACGGAGTGAGCTTACTAAAAGATAAATTTCTCTTGCGTAGAAAAGAAGCAAGCGGCAGGCGACAGAACGTAGACGTCTGGACTCTGGACTGTCGGTTCACGCACAGTAATCTTAGCCTAACTTTGTCCCGGTTTATCTTAGCTCAATAAATTATGTGAATCTTACATAAATAAATAGTTAGAATGAACTTAACATAGAATTAGGCCAAGATTACAAATTATGTAAATCCTTCATTAATAAATAACTAAGATAAATTGAGACAGAATTAAGCTAAAGTTACCGGTACAAAGAATTTGAGGGGCTTATAATTGTGCAGGTAGGGTGGTGTAGGTTCTCGCCTACCAGACAGCTAGCTGATGTGACTTGATATTACATTAAAAGCCTAGACCTTATAATTGTGCAAGTCAAGATAAGGAAAGAGATGTCTGTGGTGTAGGTTCACAGAAAATGCAAGTTTACCCAAAAACATCTAAACCCCGTGTCATCCATTCATTTTCTTTATATTATGCGTTTTCTATTTTTCTGATACGTTCGTTTATCTCTATCAACATTTCCATTTCATCTTAACTCTACATTTATTTTCGGTTCATCTCATCTTTAAAAATACCAAACTATTTATGTATGTAAATTCTTTTCTCCAAATTTTTTTGTTCTTATCACATACATATTTTCATTGATTTTTCAACTCTAAAAATCATTTCTACAATTTCTTATAACATATTGCTCATTAAAACAAAAAATTAATAAATCAAAATTTACATCCTATTTTTACAGTGAACATGAAAAATATATTTTTTTTTTCATATTTATGACATGACAAGAAATCACCATTTTTGTTTCATAAAATCACAACTCTAAAGGATTTACACAATATGTATTTGATATTGTTCCAAAATTTGTAAAAGCTTAAGAAACCCTAAACTTCATGTAACTCACATACACCATTATGAATATTGGCAAGTTTCAGTTTTTTCTTGAGGAAATGAAAGAGAAAAAAGTTGGGAATAACAAAAGGATAGATGAGAACAAGCTTTTTCTTTAATGGAGTTTTAATGAAAATTCTGTGTGAAAGAACATTTTTTAAGACAAGACAAACAATATCCTTGTCTTTCAAAGCAATCGTATGCTAAAATTTGAATTAGATAAGTGACACTTATTACTTATCTAACATCTACGACTCTAACTAAGTTCTTATTGAACTAATTCTATTAACTCCCATTTTTTTATTCCAATTATTTCTAAAATTTTTCAATATCACTGAACTCTTATCTTTATTTCCATTCACCAATTTACTCGATATGTGACATTTTTTCTAGTCTAATAATATTCAACATTTTTGGAAATTATTCCTAAAATTAACCAAAATTCAAATTTAACAAATACACTAACTAATTAATTTTTCAATACAACGAATCCACAACTCTTAATAGTGTCACATCACAGTTCAATTATACCCAGAATTATTAATAAATGCATGTATAATTATTTTCATGTGCAAAAAACCCAATATCCACAAGTATGTGTATAGCCTTTAATGCATGAATATGAAATGCATTTTCTAATCTCTCTTATTTTCTATTTAGTCTCAACGTGGGCAATGAGATGTTACAATTCTCCCCTCCCCCCCCAACTCCTCTTAAAAGAAATTTCGTCCTCAAAATTTTTATCAAATTGATCATAAGGTGTAACATCCCGTTACTGTCAGTATGGGTATTATGGTAATATCGGGATAGACTGATATGATTTCACTGCATTCATT
>JANZLD010589435.1:0-13880 GCA_026413575.1 Erythroxylum carthagenense
TGATATATATATATATATATATATATATATATATTACAACTAAACTTTCTGGACAAATAATTCTACAAGAAAAGAAATTGATTTAACGAAATCACAAGATTAAAGATCTCAAAAATTGTTATTAGCTCTTACTAAGGTTAATTTGAATCCTAATATTCTGCTACCCCAAGATACATACATACATACATACATATATATATATATATATATAACAATTATAATTAAAATAAAGTACCTCGTATTTTTTCCCTCCGCCTCGGGTTGTCTCGTGATGCCTTCTACAGCTTGGCCTGCAGTGGTACCTTGACCAACCCCAGGTCAAATAGGACTTATTGCTATTGATTTAATGATCCCCACAAACCATTCCGACTGTCAGGTAGAATTTCTTCGATTATGTCCTTGAATTCATTCGAGACATAAGCAAAACTCAAATGTTTCAGTTTGTCAGGTTATCTCTTGCCTGCCCATGGATTCAGCAACAATTTGAAAGGTTGATCTATTCAGGAATCTCCGGACCTACGCTTCGTCTATTATTGAATTAACCTGACTCAATAGTCCCCTTTTTTGGGGGAACATCTAGTGCTCATGGCTATTGAGAACGAATCAAATTAGATGGTTCTATTTCTCAATCTTTCTATGGACAAATAATTCTACAAGAAAAGACATTGATTTCATGAAATCACAAGATTAAAGATCTCAAAAATTGTTATCAATTCTTACTAAGGTTAATCTGAATCCTAATATTCTGCTACCCCAAGTTGCTTAAGAAGTAATTCTTCTCTCTCAAGTTTGAATTACCTACTTTGTTTTATCAACATGCAAATTTCTCAGTTCAGATATAAATAAAAGAAAGATAGATCGCATAACCTTTGAAGAATAAAACTTAGACACTAATCTCTTAATATATAAGTTATATTTATATGATTTGAAAGAATAACTCAACTCTTGTTAAGATCAAACAAAAACTATTCATAAAAACAACAAACCATGTATAGTAGAAGTTCAGGAAACAAGATTCACCCTAGAGGGTGAAACAATCTTAAAATAAGAAACTAGGCTACACTCATAATAAGTAACCAAAACAAAATTAAAACCAAATGAAAACGTAGAGCTCCCACTTTCTCTTCTTTGTTCTTCCTTCTTCCTTTTCTTCTCTCTTTCATCCCCCTCTTTCTATCTTTTCTAGCCCTCCTTTTATATTAACTTTATGAGTGCTCTCATGATTGTCCACCTCCACTGAATTGTAACATCTCCCCCACGTTCTCGAATGTTGAAGACTTCTTTTAACTGTTCACCATTCATTTAAACACATTAGGAAACGTTGGAATTGCCCTTGAAGTTGCGTATTGTGATCGCACCCTGACACTTGCGATTGCACTTGTATGTGAATAGCCTATCTTCTAGTCAAAAATGCTAAGTGCGATAGCACCTTACTTGACTTGCGATAGCACCTTACTTGACTTTTGATCGCACCCAAAGCAACCTCTAAAAAACCTATTGATATTGCGATTGCACTGCATTTTCTTGCGATCGCACCTTGCTCGCACTCGCACCATTCTCCCTCACGATCGCACCAGATCCATTTTCCTTGTTTCTTTCACCAACTTTTATCAGCTTGCTCCCTTGTTCCTGCACACTTAACAAAACATCAAACTTGCCTAAAAACTAAACTAAACTATAAGAACAAAAAGTACTATAAACATAACTAATAGTATTAACACTCAACACGTAAATACACTCACATCAATACTCACCACTATACTTATGCTTGTCCACAAGCACACACAACGAAAAAAGAAAATCAAACACAAGCAATGACTTAAATAGCTTGTTACTAAAGAATATTTTACCAAACTTGACATAATTGTTAACCTCCTATAACCCCTTAATTACCAAAAGTGTAGAAAAGCTCCCTCAAATTAAATTGTGAATAGTACGCATACAAGAGCAGTGAATAGCACCAATATGTTCATGATGAGCATAAATTCTTCCTCAAACATATTTGTATTGTTATCAACTTGTTGTTAAAATGGTACGATGAGGATGTTTAGACTTTATTTCCAGCACAACTCAACGAACTTTGCCTAAGATGAAAGTTTTTTCAATTAAATGCAAATGAGGAGCATACTAACATACATAAAAGTTACTTCAGTTTCATCATCAAGTGGCTAGTAGCACTGCTCATGTCTCCAAGGCCAGTTTCAGGCACCCTCGACATAGTGGAGCAACAATTTGGAGGGTTTTTTTTTTTATTCCCCCTTATCGCTCATGCAAATTTCCTTTATCCTCTAGTTAAAACTTCAAGAAAATAACAATAGTAATAATCATTAAGGAAAGAACTTAGTACATATAATGCTGCTAAAAGTATCAAAATCGTTCAAGTATACGGACTATGCTCAAATGATCATTAATAGCATTTTCTTAATTTTTGATGACTAAAAGGGCATGTATGAAGTTAACAATCTATCAAGCTAAGTTCAATATTCTTAGCATGTTACTACTAAAATCATTAACACCAAGAAAATAAAACAACAAACAAGAAATATCACAAACACACTACCAATGGACAAGTACATAAAAAGAACGTTAACTAGAGCTTTTAGAGAACAGGAGAACCAGGTGGTGAAGGTGTAGACGATGGCACCTTCATATTCAATGCAACAAAGAATTTCTTCAATATTTTCGCTTGATGCCGCTACTGCTTTTGAATATCCTCCATTGTTCTTTCAGTTGCAGTTAACTTGTTGCTATTGGCGGCGGTAGCATCTTCCTAACGTTTGAGCATCTCCAAAATCGTAGCAACATCAGCAATAGGAATTATAGATTGTGTTTCTTATTGTTGTGAGTCGCTGCTTTCTTCTTTTTCTTCGCCAAAGGATGACTCCGTTGTTCCTCGATGTTTGATGGCTACTCTCTCATTATAAGGCCGCAAATTGCATCCCATGAAGCTCATAAGGCCACAAACATGCAAGTACCTTTAGTTAAAAACTTTTATTAGAATGTACTTCATCGTTCTGAGGTCGAGACCCAATCGTAACTTGGCGCTTGAAGGTCATGCCATTTGTGCAAATCCCTTCAACAGGTGGAAGGAGGTACAATAAGGTGTGTTGTTAGAAGCACACCATAAAGCATATAACTCCTGACTTGATACCTTATTAACCACCCTACTAAAAATGGATACTGCCATGAATTTGTGAAGTAGAATCAACGAGGCATCCCAAATGAGTAGATTTGGAGTGTTATGAACTAAATATGCTGATGAACCTTCTGTAATTTTTCTTCAAAAATCCCCGAGAAAAATTCGCTAGTTAGGCTAATCGAACCTAATTGTGGCAACCTAAATAAATTTTCGAACATTGAAGCATCCATCTCCCACTCTTGGCCGCACAACCTAAACTTCAATTT
Source organism: Erythroxylum carthagenense (assembly GCA_026413575.1). NCBI lineage: Eukaryota > Viridiplantae > Streptophyta > Magnoliopsida > Malpighiales > Erythroxylaceae > Erythroxylum > Erythroxylum carthagenense. The sequence goes on from JANZLD010589435.1 coordinate 3,406, forward strand.
TGTGAACTTCATCCCTTCTACTACCAAAGTGGTATAACATTTGAGTATCCACTCTTCATAAATCTCCCATTCTCCTATAATCAACTGCAACCATTCCAATCACTCAGCCATAGCTAAAAGATTATCTTTCACACCTAGTTGTTTCACCATCTCCCAATCAAAGTATCTTGGAACAATAATTCTTTTTGCTTTCACCTTTTGATATTTCTTTCCTTACTCATGCAAGAAGATAGGAAAAGGGGTGGAATAAAGTGCTGAGAGATCTGGCACCAAATGTCTAACGACCTTACCCTTCCCTTTAGACCTGAATGCTACCATCTTTCCCCTTAACATTCTCGACAATAGTTGATTTGGCTTAAGGATTTATGGAAAGGATGGTTCTCTCACTCTTCTTTCTTTCTCGTCTTCGTTAGTCTCTTAAGTCACAACAAAAAATTTGGAGGCTAGGGTTTTAAGATTAGAATAGCATAATGAAATTTCCCTAAAAAAATGTTTAAATAGGTAAAGGAGATGTGAAGGTAGTTGAAGAGTCGCGAATTTAGGTCAAGAATTGAGAAAGAATTTAAATTTTAAATGTTACCTAGTGTAGTGTGATCAGCTTGCGATTGCACGCGAACTGTACTTGTAACTTAGTGCCACGGTTGCAAGCGCACCTTGGAAACTTGCGATTGCACCTTAATGGTATTCACAAGTCATTCTCGATTGCGATCGCACCTTGGAAATTTGCGATTGCACCTGAATGATATTCACAAGTTATTCTCAGTCGCAATCGCAACTTGGAAATTTGTGATCGCACCCTACTTTTTCTGCAACGTAGTGTGCTTGCATGAAATTTATTTTTCCACATAACTTGTTAAACAAACAAGCAAACAAACTTTCAAATTAAACCTACACACACACATGTTAATTTTAAGGTCTTTTAGCATGATCAAAACCTTTCTTTCAAGGGTTAAACTAAAAAGCCATTACCTCCTTAGGTTGATGCATAAGACCTCCAAGATAAAGCTTACATCTTTGACCATTCACCTTGAACTTCTCACTGCATGCATTGTCAAGTTCCAAAGCTCCATTCTCATAACAGTGGTGATTTTAAAAGGGCCACCCTACCTTGAACCTAGCTTTCCTGGAAATAACCTTAATCTAGATTTATAAAGCAATACAAAATCACCTTCCTTGAAGTGCTTATCTTTGATGTGCTTGTCATGCCATTCTTGGTTCGCTTTTTGAATAACTTGGCATTCTCATAGGCTATGAAACATAATTCCTCCAACTCTTGCAACTGCAACAATCTCTTAGTCCCCACCACCTTGTTGTCCATGTTAAGCATTTTGATAGCCTAGTATGCTTTGTGTTCTAGTTCCACTGGAAAATGACATGCCTTATCATAAACAAGTCTGTATGGAGTTATTCCAATAGGTGTTATTCGATATGCCCACAATGCATTGTCAAGCTTTATAGCCCAATCTTTCCTTAGTCTGTTCACTGTTTTTTCCAAAATCCTTTTTAGCTCTCTATTGACAACTTCCACGTGCCCATTTGTTTATGGATGATAGGGTGTGGCCACCTTATACTGCACACCATATCATTTAAGCAGAAGTTCGAGCCTTGAATTACATAAATAAGAACCATCATTACTGATTAATACCCGGGGAATTCCAAAATGCATAAACAACCCCTCCAAGAACTTTGTTACTATCCTTCCATCGTTACTTGAGTTGGCACTAGCTTTGGCCCATTAGAGACATAATCTACGCCCACCAATATGTATTTGTTTCTATAAGATGTAGGAAACGGTCCCATGAAATCGATTCCCTATACATCGAATATCTCAACCTCCAATATACTTGATTGTGACATTTCGTCTCTTTTTGAAATGCTTCCTATTCGTTGGCATCTATCACATCTTCGCATAAACTCCCTCAATTCTTGGTTTAACGTTGTCCAGTATAATCTGCATTCCAAGATTCTACTAACAATTCGATTCCCCTATAATGCCCTGCATGAAGCGAATCATGACAATGAGTTAGCATAGAGAGCATCTCACTTTTCGGAACACATCTCCAAATTAATCCATCCGCACATATTCTAAACAAATATGGTTCTTTACAACGAGAATGCTTAATGTTTGCAAAGAATTTCTTCTGTTGTTGATAAGCCTAATTGAAAGGAACAATACCGCTCACCACATAATTTAGTATGTCAACATACCATGGAGTTTCTAACTATTGAATAAGAAAAATCCGCTCATTTGGAAATTCTTCTTGAATTGGTTGATCGTCTATATTATTCTCTTACTCAAGTCGAGACAAGTGATCTGCCACTACATTTTTGGCTCTTTTTTTATCCTTAATTTCAATGTCGAATGCCTACAATAACAACACCCAACAAATTAGTCTTGGCTTTACATCTTTCTTGTTAAACAAATACCTTAATGCTGCATGATTGGAAAAGATTATTATTTTTGCTCCAAAAAGGTATGATCGAAATTTCTCACATGCAAAAACCACCCCCAAAAGCTCCTTCTCAGTTATTGTGTAATTCAACTGGGCTGTTGATAACATTTTGCTTGCATAGTAGACTGCATGCAGTTTTCTATCCTTCTGCTACCCTAGTATATAACCTACCACATGATTGCTTACATCACACATTACCTCGAATGGTAGTGACTAATTAGGTGCTGCTAACACTGGTGTTATCGTAAGAGCCACCTTAAGTGTCTCAAAAGCCTGCATACAATCAACATTAAAATCAAATGGTGCATCTTTCAAAAACAAATTATTTAAAGGTTGAGTAATTATGGAAAAATCTTGAATAAATCATCTGTAAAATTCGGCATGTCCCAAGAATGAGCGAACTCCTTTTACATTTGTAGGGGGTGGTCAACTTTCCTTTTACTTCTATCTTAGCCCTGTCAACTTCAATTCCTGACCATGCGTCGTTACGCTAGTCAAAATTAAAATAACTAGACTACTACCATAGCAGTGGCAAGTCTAGGTCGATCCCACAGAGTGTGTGTGTAAAGTTTATGAAATAAAATTAATCGGTGTTTACACTAACGGGAGGTTTTGGATTTTAAAAGAAGAAAATAAAATAAAACTAACTAATAAAAACAAATTAAATAAAACATGCAAAAGTGAAAAAGTGGACAATTCGGTAGGGACCCGATTCTTTGGTTCAATCTCGGCCTACACCCTAAATAAGCATATTTTATTAATTTGTTGTTCTTTAACCTCTCATAGCAACTATTAATCATGGGTTAAAAATTAACCTGAGTTTTTCCTTAGGTTTTGTTTAATAAAGATACGATTGTTAATTAAACCTAACTACCAAACAACCTAGGATACGATCTTTATATTTAATTAGGTAATAGCATTATGAATTAGAAAAATCGATTAATCAAGGCAATAACCACATACGATGCGTCATTTAACCTAGGTCATATCATCCCTAATGATTACGAATCATTAGTCGCTACACATGAATTTCAACATAACAATTACGAATTATATCAAAATTCTAGCAATGGGTTTGAAATTAACAATTCAATGAACACATTAAAATCGTCAATTCACAATACCCAACGAGTTCATACACAAATAACCAAATAATAACGAAGATCCGATTATCCATACATAATACCTACATTAATTAAAATAGAAAAACACAATTAATTCTTAATTAGAAAAAGAAATAACAAAATAATAAAAAAAATATTTAACCCAGACTGTCGACGTCAATGTCACCTCCAAACCGACGTCGAGACATCTAGCTTTTCATAGGTCTTTCCTAAAAAATTTCTTCAGCCCCCGTCTTCATGCCTAGCTAAAAACCCTTTTAATTTGCCTTACGCAGCTGTTGCTTGATGCCTCTACTGTAGCTTAATGGGACGAATTAACTTCGTCCCATCTTAAATCCTTCACTGCTCATGCTATTTCTTCTATTGGTCTGCGCTGTAGCCATGTATTTAGTCCTCGAAAGCTCCAGCCAATTGCTCACGCCTGTGTCCAAGCTGAAACCGCAGACACAAGCAGCAGCCGCGCCTCTCACACCCGCGCTGCTCCCTCTTCTGTGTCTCCCCCCTATTTTTCTTCTGCACTATTGCGTGATGTGACCAATAAAGGTAACCATCACTTAAAACCCTTCTCCTCTTTACTGTGCTTGTGTTTGTGTGTTTTGAGCAAAATGCAGCAGCAACATCTGGAGCTCCTTTACTCTCTTGTGTCTACTGTAGCGTCATCTGCGTTTTTAATTAAAACACTACGGTCCACTGTGCTTCTCCTGGGTCACACCTCTGCTCTCTTCCTCATTTTATCTACTTGATAGGACAATTTAATTTTTGCTGCTTTCCTTTAAAGCGTCGCTCCCTTCTTATGCGTTCCACGCTGCTGTCATTTGAGTTTTCATTAAAGGCAAAATTTGACTGCGTTTTCATCCAGCGTTTAACACATCCTTCGACTGTCATTTGTGCTAGTTTACCAATTGCTTGCACGTCGTTTTAAGCTTGTGCTAATGTCTTCATGCTGTTGTTTTGTTCAAGATTTATCCGCCTATTGCATGCTTTGCTCCTCACCATAATCTATGCAGCTCACATTCTTTTCTTCATGTCTTTATTTATTTATTTTAATTTTTTTGTCTCACTTCATAAAGACAAACGAGTATTGATCTTCAGAAAATATCTCAAATAGGATATTTTTGACTCACTTTAATTTCTTTGTTTCCAAATTGTATCTAAAATCAAATATGAATTAAAGTATCTTAATAATTTTTGTATCATTAATCGTTAAGTGTAAATAATTAAATATATCAATAATTAAGCACATATCAATTTCTCCCACACTTAGCTTTTGTTCGTCATCGGATCAAACATCCAAATTAAGCTCAAAGACTCGAAACATTTACTCAATTCTCATATTTTCTAAGACAATATAATCATAGACAATGATGAATGACTTTTAAAAATTCATAACAAGAAATTAACATTCCTAGCTTTTACTCATGATCAATCACCATTTATCATCTTCAAAACTGAGCAATCTAATGGTAGACTCGAAAAATGTGTTTAACTAAAATATATCCATGGGTACACTCAACACCATTCATGATCATGACAATCCACAACTTTACATATCATTTCGTTTCTCCACTACTAATGTTCACATGCAAAATCATGAATCTAAGGACTATTCAGGGGTTGTAATGGAGGTAAGGGTAAGGTGAGATATATTTGGGTTAAGTAGCATGAAAGTCATCAAAGTTAGTGAAACAAAACAAAACTCATCAAAACTGGGTACCGTCAACTATGACAAATGCAACATTTATATTTTACAACCCTATTCAGCTCTCACACACAAACCACATGAAGCACATACCAATCCGAATGAATCACTCATACAATTTATGCCAATGAAACCACAAGAGTGAACCTTCCAAACCAACCTCTACCTTATATTCAACATACTCAAATAACACATCCATTATAACTCTAGGAAGATGCATAAACCATAAACAACTTTTCAACACATATGCAATTCTTCCTTGATAAATTTATTTAAACAATTTTTTCTCTTTTTTTCTCTTTTTTCTTTCTTTTTTTCACTTTCCTTTTTTTCTTCTCTTTTTTTTGTAAAAATTAAAATAAACTACACCAACATGGGAATTTCAATGATAAGACATAAAATAACATCCCATCATTATAACCAACCCTCACATATGTACACCTCTACACTTAGAATTTTGTATATCCAAAAACTCAACAGTCACCAATGTTCTACTAGCTTTTTGACTTGGGTAGGACATTTGGTTAAGTTTAAAAGCATAACATGTAGGTTATACAAAAAGAAAGGCTAAAGCTCAAAGGGGATTAACAAGGGAAAAATAATGTCAATAAGGTAGGTCATTTGGCTAATGTAGCTTATGAATAACAAAGAATGCCTAATCATATCCATGTCAATGCATGTGATAAAAATGTGGTCTTGAATAGAAATTCAACGCAAAATCAGGATGTACATGTCATGAAGATCATACATTATCAAAAGGCAATGAGACTGATATTGATGTGTCAATCAAATAAGGCTCAAAATCTCACCGGCTTTGTCGACCAATCACAAGAGCAAAAGTACATGTTAAAGTTGTTATCAAAATTTCTAGTCAATTCACACTTTAATCATGATTATATAATCCTAGAAGCAATAGAAAATGAGAAAATGTTTGTTTCATTTGTTTTATTCTTTCTCTCATTTTGATTGAAAACTTAAAAACAAGTAAAACACACATGCATATAAAAAGATAATGCGGAAATGTAAAGGAAAAAATTTTTACTTCCCTTGGGTTGCCTCCCAAGAAGCGCCTTTGTTTAGGGTTGCTGGCTCGACTCCTTCTTTTCCTTATATGACAAAATTGTAATCTTCGGGTATTACAGTTAGCGCCACTTCCACGCAAGGTAGTTCCGAATAGAGCCTTAGTTGATCATCATCCTTCTTCAGCATCTTCCCTATCCTCAGCTTCTCAATTCCGATTAAGTCTATACATTCTAGAAATATTTCGAACTTCTCTTCACCTTTTCCTTCATCATTTAACTCCTCAAGTCTCTTATGTAAAGGTAAAGAGTTAGTCTAAAAAATAATTATGGACTCAGTACTTACCTCCGAGCTAAAAGATATGTCTTTTGTGGCTTCGAGCTTCTTCTCCACTTCTTCGACATAAACAATTCGTTGAGAGTTGACCTCAAATTTCTCAAGCTCCTCATCACTTTGTAAAGTTTTCACACAAACTTCTATTGGGTACACCTTAGGTTGATACGACTGTTCCTCTTCACTTTGCGATTCTAGGTGATTAAGACTTATTACCATTTGACCCATTAGGTGTTCCATCCTCTATTACCTTGCCTTGGTTTCCTGTTGAAATTCCAAATTGATAGCAACAAGTTTGTTAACAATTTCTTCTAAAGATGCACCTGAACCATGTTGGCTCTCCGAATCTTGGGCATTAGACCATGTGTTTTTTGAAAATTGCCCCCCATCCTTCTGGAATTGTAAAGTATTCTCCTACAATTGCAACATCAACTCTTCTAGAGATGGACCGGAGTTGTGATAGGAAGCTTATGGTCTGTACGAGAATTGTTATGCGTCCTACAGACTATCATGGAAGTAATTCTGATGATTATCCTATTCATAACAAAAGTTAGGTTGATCAGTCTAGAAATTGTTATAAGATTGAGAATATGAGTTGTAAAAGATATTACTTCCACCCATATCATTTTTTTTCAAACACAAAATAAAAATGAAAAGATCACAAAATAATAGAAAAGAAATTAGTTACAAACAAATATATATACAACACCAATTAAATCACAAACAAAAACTAAAACACCGTACTCCCCAGCAATGACGCCAAAAATTGACCATGCATCATTATGCTAGTCAAAATTAAAATAACTAGGCTACTACTATAGCAGTGGCAAGTCTAGGTCGATCCCATAGAGAGTGTGTGTAAAGTTTATGAAATGAAATTAATCAGTGTTTACACTAACAGGGGGTTTTGTATTTTAAAAGAAGAAAATAAAATAAAACTAACTAATAAAACAAATTAAAGAAAACATGCAAAAATGAAAAAAGTGGGGAATTCGATAGGGACCCGGTTCTTTGGCTCAATCTCGACCTCCACCCTAACTAAGCATATTTTATTAATTTGTTGTTCTTTAACCTCTCCTAGCAACTATTAATCGTGGGTTAAAAATTAATATGAGTTTTCCTTTAGATTTTGTTTGATCAAGATACGATCGTTAATTAAACCTAACCACCGAACAACCTAGGATACGATCTCTAGAATTAATTCGGCAGTAGCATTACGAATTAGAAAAACCGATTAATTAAGGCAACAACTACATACGATGCGTCATTTAACCTAGGTCATGTTATCCTTAATGATTACGAATCATTTGTCGCTACACATGAATTTCAAAATAACCAAAATAACAATTACGAATTATATTGCAATTCTAGCAATAGGTTTGAAATTAACAATTCAATGACCGCATTAAAATCTTCAATTCACAATATCTAATGGGTTCATACACAAATAACCGAATAATAACGAAAATTAAATTATCCATACATAATACCCAAATCAATTAAAATAGGATAACACAATTGATTCCTAATGAGAGAAAGAAACAACAAAATAATAAAAATTCTTAACCCGGACCGTCACTATCGATGTCACCTCTGAACTAGCGTTGAGACATCTAGCTCCTCATAGGTCTTTCCCAAAAATTTTCTTCAGCCCCTATCTTCATGCCTAGCCAAAAACCCTTTTAATTTGCCTTACGCAGCTGTTGCTTGATGCCTCTACTGTAGCTTTACTGTAGCTTGATGGGACGAATTAACTTCGTCCCATCTTAAATCCTTCACTGCGCACGCTATTTCTTCTACTGGTCTGCGCTGTAGTCATGTATTCAGTCCTCGTAAGCTCCAACCAACTGCGCCTGCTCACGCCTGTGTCCAAGCTGAAGCCACAGACGCAAGTAGCAGCTGCGTCTCTCACGCCCTCGCTGCTCCCTATGCTGCATCTCCCCCCTATTTTTCTTCTGAACTATTGCGTGATGTGACCAATAAAGGTCACCATCACTTAAAACCCTCCTCCTCTTTACTATGCTTGTACTTGTGCGTTTTGAGCAAAATGCAGCAGCAACATCTGGAGCTCCTTTACTCTCTTGTGTCTACTGTAGCGTCATCTGTGTTTTTAATTAAAACGCTGCGCTCCACTATGCTTCTCCTGGGTCACGCCTCTGCTCTCTTCCTCATTATGTCTAATTGATGGGATAATTTAATTTTTGCTGCTTTCCTTTAAAGCGTCGCTCCCTTTTTATGCGTTCCACGCTGCTGTCATTTACGTTTTCATTAAACGCAAAAATTGACTGCGTTTTCATCCAGCGTTTAACGCATCCTTCGGCTGTCGATTGTGCTAGTTCTCCAGCTGCTTGCATGTCGTTTTAAGCTTGTGCCACTTCATGCTGTTGTTTTGTTCAACATTTATCCACCTATTGCATGCTTTGCTCCTCACCATAGTCTATGCAGTTCACATTCTTTTCTTCATGTCTTTGTTTATTTATTTTTTTCTTTTAATTTTCTTTGTCTCACTTTATGAAGACAAACGAGTGTTGATCTTTGAAAAATGTCCCAAATAGGATATTTTTTACTCACTTTAATTTCTTTGTTCCCAAATTGTACCTAAAATCAAATATAAATTAAACTAAATATCTTAATCATTTTTGTATCATTAATCGTTAAGTGTAAATAATTAAATATATCAATAATTAAACACATATCAATTCCCATGTTAGAAATTTTATGCCCGAGTACTATGCCCTCATTTACCATAAATGGCATTTCTCCCAGTTGAGAACTAAGCTTGACTCCTCACATCATGCAAACACCTTCCCTAAATTCTACAAACATGCATCAAACGAATCACCAAAAACTAAAAAATTATCCATAAACATTTCCATAGAATCCTCCGCTAAATTAGCAAATATTGTCGTCATACACCGCTAAAACGTTGCTGGAGCGTTACACAAGCCAAAAGGCATTCTTCTATATGCAAACATTCTATAGGGGCATGTGAATATGGTATTCTCTTGGTCCTAAAGATAAATAAAAATTTGATTATAACCTTAATATCCATCCAAGAAACAACAAAAAAATATGACCTGATACTTTCTCCACCATTTAATCAACAAATGGTAGTAGGAAATGATCTTTTCGTGTAGCAAAGTTCAGCTTCCTGAAATCAATGCACACTCTCCAACCCGTTATTGTTCTTGTAGGAATAATCTCACCTTTCTTATTTCTAACGATGATCATACCTCCCTTTTTCGGCACACACTGAATTGGATTTACCCACTCACTATCTGAAATAGGATAGAAAATGCCCGCATCCAGTAGTTTGACTACCTCTTTCTTTACGACTTCTTTCATGTTTGGATTTAATTGCCTCTATCATTCTCTCATAGACTTTCTTCCTTCCTCTAAGTAAATTCTGTGCATCACTACGTCAGAGCTAATTCCTCTTATATCTGAAATCTACCAACCTATAACTCTAACATGCTTCCTCACCAAACTCCACCAACTGTTGTTCCTGCTCATTTGTCAAATTATTTGATACAATGATAGGGAGGGTTTCCCCTTGTAATACCCCACTCCTGTAAGACCCAGACCCGACATCGATGGTGATATCCGAATCCGTGCCTTGCGAGGATGGGATGCTACCTCTCTCAGTTAAAACACAGTACCAAAAATTTTGTTTTGAAACAATCATATACTTGCATATATGTATGTTGCGGAAACAGTTTACATAACCAATCTGGTAGATACAATGACCACGAGGGACCTCATATTAAAAACACAATAACGTATAAGCAAAGTCTTCACTCAAATGCAGACGCAACTGATCCCGTCCTCATCTGGCACTCCACGATC
>JANZLD010589469.1:0-13874 GCA_026413575.1 Erythroxylum carthagenense
CAATTATGAATGCACTCACTGCTCAAGCCATCTAAATTACCGATATGCCCTCACATTGGTAACGGGATGTTACAATTGGTCAAATAAAAGACAAGTCAGTTACTTCTGAAGAAGAAGCCGATGATCGAGATAATGTGACGAGGAATAAGCCCAGGTTTGAGATTCTTCGAGGGGAATAGAGACAGTGTGCTTTACATTTTTGAAGTATTTTTTTGTATTGTCAAACAAAAAAAGGGAAAGATTTTTTTAGTTTTTTATTTTTATGTTACTATTGTCGTCCTATCTTTTTAATAGTTTACATTTTGACTTCTATTTGGCTCCACTGAAGACTACTTAGCTCTCTCATCGGTATGGATCTTTCTCGGGTATCTCTCTCTTTCGGGCATATCTCTTAGTGTTTTGAATGGTGGTAATTTATCTTCTTGGCATGTTTATGATTCTTTCGCTAGTATGTTTATGTGTTTTTTATACTATTTTGTCCCAAGGGGGAGACATCAGTTTGTTTGTGGTGAATGTTCCATTTAGGAGAGATTTTAAGTTATATGCATGACTATTCATTATGTTTTTTGGTATCCTTTGTCCCAAGGGGGAGAAATTTGGATGATTGAATAATTGTGATTTTTTTGGATCTTGATATTTGATTAAGGGGGAGTTTTTTTCATCTCATGTGGGTTGTGCATTTGATATTTATATGTCCAATTATCTCCTATAGGGGGAGTTTCAAATATGTGACAAATAATACCAAAAAGGGAGAGATTGTTAAGATTTATGTTATATATCTTATTATTTAATTTTGGCATTATTAGATAATTGGAAATATAAGATAATGTAGCTTCAGGATTTACATTGACTTTAATTAGGTGATTTGACTTGGATTCAAAATGATGTGGTTGCTACACTTATGGTTGTGAAAGAATTCTACATAAAATAAAAGTCTATTATTATCACGCTTGTGGTATATTACATTGGTGAGAGTTCAAACATAGGTGGGATCTTTTAAAGATAAGTTTTCAGATAAGCATAACTCTTCTCTCAATTTAGATCTCGACATTTATGTTCTTGGATTTTATCAGTGGGATTCCAGTTTTATCATTATTCCATGGGTTTGAAGAGTTTTTGTTGGTAAGTATGGAATAGAATGGTGAGTGCGTGTGTGAACTGATTGAATATATTTTGGAGTGGGTGTTAAAAAGCAAGAGGGTGTGAGAGAAGTTAACGTGGTTGAAATTTCACTTGAGTTCTTTCCTCCCATTGTAGCAGTATTTTTTATTTCTTGGGTGGAGTGGACAATTATGAGGGGCTGATTTGTTCAACTACAACACGATGATTTCACTAGACTTTGGACATGGAAAGTTAGGTTATTTACGTGAAAGAATAAGACTTATTGACATTATTGGTTTTTAAGAATAAGAAAATCTTGAGTGGTGTGAAATCTTGTGATTGGCAAACTCTTAATTGACGTCTCTGTGCAAGTGGAGAAGATAAAGGAAGCTACAGTTAGAAGGAAGCTATAGTGAAGAACAGTTACATTGCAGTGGTGTAGTAAGTATTAATTATATATGGGATTCGGTTATGTAATGAACGGGGTACATGCTTGTTTATGATTGCGACATCCTCTCTTTAACAATTCCCTATTATTCACTTTAGCTTTTTAATAAAGCAAAATTTGGTTCCACTGCCTTAAGGGATCGGACAACTCTTGTTTCTTGGTCTATACATGATTTTTTTTGCTAAATCAGGTTTGGTTGGCTGCATATAGTCTGTGGCTTCGTGTTGGTGTTTATGTGAATTAGCTTATTATTGTTGTGACAACTTCCATATTTATTTAAGTAGAGCTTAACTTTTCGGGAAGTTGTCTTCTTTTTATCTTAAGTGTATTATTATTTTGTTTTTAGTTGATTGATCACTTGAGTAATTTGTATATTATTCTTTCATTAAAAGTTATTAAGAAAATCCTCTATTGAGGTTAGTATGAGGTAGTCATACTATTAGGTGTGAAATTCTTTAACGGAAAGTGAGGTTGAGAGATAGTGTTAATGATTAAGTAATGTCGGCTTAGTAAAGCCTTGGGTAAATCTTTGTACTTCAGTAAAAGTGATTAATTAAGCTAGGTGAGGGTCCCGTAGATGTAGGTAAGGTATGTAAAACTGCGTTACCAAATTTTTGATATTTTTATTATTTCAGTTTTACTTGCTTTTATTTTGTTCGTGTCAAAGAAGTTTACGGAAAGTTTGTGAAACAATTAACACTTTTGGTTTTTCAACAAGTTTGATCCACTTATGGTTGGGAAATATACGATGGAGAATCCACACTATGAAGGGTGCAACAAAGCCTATGACAAAGAAATAGTTCATACTGGAGTACAATCCTAAGAGACCAAATATTCGAATTGGTCCGACAAGGCCCCATATTATAGAGGAATTGTAGGACATGTTGTCCCAGGGACACATCCAGGGGCTTCCAGTTGGCAATTCAGATACATCATAGATATGATGAATTAAGCTGAGGAGTAACCAAGTCATCCCAAAGTAGACCGTCGATGCAATCACAGTCCCTCCTAACTATTCAAAACAAAAGAAAATGTAGTTGATGATTCCAAAGGTTTACGATTTACTTAATATATCAACTTGTTAGCTTGTATTACCTGAGCCACAAACATGGACTTAGATATTTTGATGTAGTGGCCTAGCTTGAATTCTGAGAGAAAAGTGATTGCCTGTCCGATCCTAATGAAACCATAAAAAACCATGTTTGCGACGGGTTTGCTGGGATATAGGTAACCGATTACTAGATCAGTGATCACATCTATTCCTGATTGCTGCAAGAAAAAGGATTTGACAATCTTAGTGATTTGAAAAGATAACATTGAAACTTCAAGTGTATAGATCTAGATTGTTGTAGCTGTTATGATAGCAATTGGAAGGGTGAAAGAAGAGCCCAGCCCATTGCAAGGAAAACACCCCAATAGGGTAGCTGCAACTCCACTAAATCCTTGGCAAGCAAGTATGACAAGTTTTGTGACTATTATCAAGAGTGTATAGAACCACCATTGAGGGACAACCTCACAGTTCTTCTTCATTATTCTATGTGTGAACATCACCGAAATTCTCGTAGAATGCTGCTCTAGGTTATTTCCAAATTGAGCTACAGGATAAACAGATATATCCATATATATGTAAAAAGGCTTATAGCCATGAATTTATAGGTGAAAAAAAGTTTATGACAAGTACCTTCCATAGAAAAAACAAGGTAGCAGCCAATGTTGCAAAGCTTAGACCATAAGAATAAGCAAAGTAGATACTCAGATGGACTTTACTGTAGCTGTTATAGCCTTGATCATTGAATGCAAATGTTGTAGAATTCAGAAGTAGATCTGTCCCTTGTTATCAAACACATTCGCAGAAATAATTGGAAACCTTTTGGCTCCATATTGATTGGACCAGTAAGCTATGGGGTATTAAAATGTAAAGAATTATGAAGAATCCAACAGTGGCATTGAGTAAAGCAAAACCAGGAGTCACTAAGGGAGATCCTATGAAGCTAGATATAGTAGACCAGTCAACTGCAAATGAGCCAATTCCATGGCCACCAAGACCAGCACCTATTTGTTGAGCTGTGACAGAGTGCTTCCATTTCCAAAAAATAAAGGAGAGAGCTGTTATAGATGGAAACAGGTAGTTTGGAACAAAATAGTATGCAGAATTTGACGTAAGGACTATGTTCTATTGTTTTATTACAAGATTGGTGATGATTGATGCTTGAACTTGTTTTTGCAAAAATGAAGAGTTGCAAAAATGTAAAGAATGCACAAGATTTTTACTTGGTTCAATAGCACAAAGCTATCTATGTCTAAGGGTAATCTCACACTGAAGTTTCATTAGCTTTAAGAAGAGAAGAATACAAGATGGGTGTTTTCTAAACACCTGCAAGAGTTCCCTCACAAGCTTCTTAGTACCCTTAATATGTACTCTAGCACTCTCTCTTATTTTTTTCTCTCTTGAATTAGAAGATTATATACATGTATGAGCTTATTGTATTCAGTTTGTATTACTGAGACTTGAGTATGTTCCTTTTATAGGAGTCTGAAGCAGTTGATCTCGGTGGAGTCTTCATTGTTAGGTAAAGACATGTGCTCTTCACGTGTTTACTTAACGCATCTTCTGATTTGCTATAACATTTCATTACCTGCCGGGAAACTGGAATAGTAAATATGAGTGATTAATGAGAGATTGGAAATGCATTTTCATGCTCATGTATAAAATTTCATACACATATACATGAATAGTAAAATTTTGCACATGAAAATAATTGTACATGCATTCATAGATAATTCCGGGTATAATTGAATTGAGTTGTATTATTTTTTAGAATTTTGAAATTTATTTTTATTGAAAATTTTATTGGCTAGTAGAATTGGTATATTTTTGAATTTTGGTGAATTTAGGAATAATTTTCAAAAATTATGAATTTTAGGAAAAATAGAAAAAAGGAATAAAAAGAATATTGGAGATAATTGGATTGTAAAGATGAGAGTTGAAGAAATTAGTTCAAAAGGAATTTGGTTAGAGCATAGACATTAGGAAAGTGACAAGTCTCACTAACTTAGTTAAGTGGCTTTGGTAAATTGTTAGAAGTAAGTTATAGTTATCTGAGAGTTGAAAAGAGGCTTAGGGTTATTTTCAGATACCATCTTTGTAGCCATCTTTTTTCAAATTTCTTTCCAATGCACAAAGTTGCTCACCAAAATCCTTTTGAGAGATTTCTTGTTTTTCCTTATCCCACACCTCTACCACACTGCTATTTGTCTTTTTTGCCTAAGAAAAACCAGAAGCTGGTCATTTTACACAGTTGAATATGTGAATTTGCATAGAGTTTAGGGCTTGAAGATAATTGAAGATTTTGAAGTTTTTAACAAGTAAGTAGTGAATAAATCCTTTAAAGTTGGGGATTTATGAGATAAATTTGATGAATAACTGTTAGCTGCATAATCATGACATTTACGTGTATATATTCATGAACACAGTGTTAATGAGATGAAAAATATAGATATAGTGTTATTTAGTATTTGATGGATTGTTAGTAATCAGGTGATGTAGAAATGATTTTTGGAGTTAGATAGAGAAATAAAATGGTGCATGAGGTTAGTGTAGAAGATTATATATGAAAAGGGGATATGCTTTGTTTCTTCATTGTGCATATATATATATATATATATATGTATGTATGTATGTGTATACGTGAGTAGATGAAAGCTTTAGAGATGATCAAGAAAATGATTTTTGAGTTAAATAGTAGTTGTAAAATGATGGTCTGAGATGAGAATGAATGTATATATAAAAGTTGGAAAGAAGATAGACAATATAGACAATAGTTGAAAATGCAGAGAATGGTGGCAGTACATGAATAGGATAAACTATCAACTTTTGGCTTTCGATATTTTTTGAATAAATTTGTATATTTAGGGGTAGTGTGAAATAGTGGTAAATGAGTTGAATGAAATGGAGTAGAAAGACTGGAAATAAAAATTTGAAGTGTTGGATTTTAGAAAATGGAAGTCTGGAAAATTTCTAGGAATGAATAGCTGAGAGTTAAATCTTTGATCTAAACTTTCATGAATTTAATGTTTTGATTTAGGCAGATTTTGACAAAGTTGTCTTCTAGAAAGTTGTAATTTAGCTTTCTAGCTTTCCAATGGTATATAGTATGGAATTTTTGGATATCGGAGTCAAAAGTTATGATCCTTATAAATGGAGATGCTCAGGAGTATATGACGTATCGTCTGGTGAGGACGCTTCATCTAGTGAGGATGTATTGTCTGGTAAGGATGCATCGTCTGGTGAGGACGTATCGTCTGGTGATGACGTCATATCGTTTGGTGCATTGTTCATCCGATCCTTTTGTCTGGTCCCATTTTTGACCTTGAAGATGATAGAATTTGTCTTCAAGGTCTTCATAAAGGTTGTAGATCTTGAAGTCCTCTTTCAAACCAATTAAAGAACACTTTAACCCGACATCTTTTGGGAAAGTTATGACAATTTTTCCAATTCATCTGACCTTATCTTTTGGTCCAATTCTGACCCTTTAGATGATAAAATCTCACTTCAAAGTCTTCATGAAAGATGTAGATATTGAAATCATCTTTCTAACCCTTTAAGAATGACCTTGATCCGATATCCTTAGAGCAAGTTATGCCTTTTGTCCCGAAATAGGTTCAATATGGTTGAGGACAGAATCTTGTTTGATTTCCTTCGGGCATAACTTTGTCATCCAACCTCCAAATGAATTGATTCTTAGACCAATAGATTCCTAACACATTTTTATATCTCTCCACAAAAATTGGTAGCATTCTGAATCGAATTGAAAAAGGTTGATTAAATTAAAGTGTGGAATCTGTTGGAACAATGAAATAGGATTATCTTATTGAACACACTTCAATATTTTGATTATATTTGGATCTGTAGGACTCCAAATAAGATGATTTTTAATTTGGAGTAAATTAAAGAAATAGGGCTACAAATCATATAAAAAAAATTTGAATTGTGATTCTATCTCTACGATGTTCAATTTTTGGCTGGAAGTTGTCTACAGTCTACTGTTTTGGATAAGAGCAGTCCAAAAATATTCGAGGTATATCTTCCAAATTACTGAACCAAATTGAGTGATTTTAGTGTCAATAGAAACATAAGACACAGAGGAACAATTTTCTAGAATAGAGTATGACCAAATTACATCGATTTCACCTTCTGATTGAACGTGAACAGTAGACCCAAAAGTGTGTCTAAGAAAAGTCTGAATGATTCAATGAGAAATGAATTCTGAATTTAATGGTGTTAGTGAGGCATAAACCTAAGTATAAATTATACTTAGATGGGTTTTGATATGAGAATGATTTTGTGATGAAACTAATGGATAAATACTCGGGATTATCATGAACATGCATTGTACATATTTTATTACATACATGTGCATTGATAAACACTTATGATAGTACAAATTGTGATGGATGTGTATGTGCTATTTGATATAGAGGAGCAACTAGGATGTCAATCTCCAGACGTTGTCGGAACTTTCAGACGTTAGCTTCAGGAGTGACTTGTGAGTAACCTAGACGGTTTCTCTTAATTATTGTTTGCTTAAATTATGTTTTGACTGATAAATGGATGTGAATTGAATTATGTTAATTTCTGGACAGAAGGTCCGATGAATGTGAAATGTGGAGTATATATTGAAGTGCTGCTTGAATATGAATGTGAAGAACTATGTGTTTCATAATATGATCGATTGCGATAGATGCATTCTATACATTAGTGCACAATCAGATAATGACAGTTGTGATTAGAGCAGCCACCGATCAGAGCTTAAAACTCAAAGTATAAAAAGAGCCTCGAGCACAGACAGTGATTAAGAGCCTAAGACTCTCTATGTAAAATGAGCCCTGTATCCTCATCGGATAAGGGACAGCTATTAATGAGCTTGGTATCCAAAATAGATGTAGGACAGTTTAGGCACTCGGTCACAACAACGTAACAATGGGAAAAGAGTCTCATGAGCATTTCATATGCATTTTTAACAAGTATGTGGATTGTTTGAAATGCCAAATTGATTTGCTCTTAAATGTAAATGTGATATGTGTTCATTATGGAAAGTTGTGAATTATATGTTATGTGAAATGTTGTGTTGCATGAATTGAGTGAACCATCGATGATGATTACCTCATTGAGTTTGCAAAACTCACCAAAATTGCAACGTTGTCTTTTCAGGATCAAGAGACGAATCTAGCTACTGAGAGGCTCTACCAGCCATGTGGATTGTGATTTGGCAAGAGAAGTCATAGTTTAAAGGGTGGTCAGCTGGGATTTTGGAATAGCTCAGATAGATTTTATATATTTTCCTTTTTCACGTAGTATTTTTGCACTAGATTTTGAGGATGCACATGTAGTAAAGGTTGAAAGACACAATATAGACTTTCCGTTTAACACAATGAAATGAGAAAAAAGTTGGTTTTTAAAATATTATGATTTTCTTTTGTTGCCTATAAGGGATTAATGTTATGATGTCATGTGAAGTGAATATAGTGATCGAATGTAGCGTACTGTTATCATAGGATATGTATCGGAATGACCTTCGGGCGTCCCAGTGTGTACTCTATGGTAAAGGAGGCACTACATTTGCGTATTATGTTGATATGTCCGCGTTTTACTTAGGCTTAACTTTTGTTTCTGACTTGTTCGAACATTCGAGATTAATCTCTCTTTCCTTCTTCGAAAAACTTCAGGCACTCCTTCTCACACACACACTTTCGATTCTTCATCTTTTTATGTTGTTTGTTGTATTTGAGTGTAGATTGATGGAGAAATCGTCATTATGATCACATTTATTCCATCCTTCTCTATTAATCTTCACTCAATTCAATAGATCTGTGAGCGATTTTGAAATCAAAAAACCCTAGCTTCACCAAAATTATGAGATTGACTGGTAAGTTTTATTCTTCTTCAAGGAGCTTCATTTATATGTAAAAGATCTCTACAGAAAATGAATTTCTTTATTGAAACCACTATTGTTCTAAAATTTGATGAGTTTTGTTCTCCTCTTATTTTCTTTAAGTCAACTTCTCTGTTGTTGATCTTGTCTATGATGAAGTGGAGTTGGACGTCGATGTGTTTGAGCTCTCATGCAGAACCGGATCCTTGCTTAGATAAAGTGCGCTCTGATTGTCTGTGTCGATTACTTTCTCTGTGATTTGAATTTTGATTTCTGATTGTAGCCCCTTTAGCCATATTAGCTTCTTTAGGCCTTCTGTGATTGCGTAATACTCTGCTTTTATTGTAGATAGGGACACTACTGACTGTTGTTGTACCTTCCAACTTATTGTGTTGCTTGAAAGTGTGAAATAGTATGCTGATAATGACTTCCATGTATCCTTATCTGTTGCGTAATCTGCATCTACATGGCCACTTAAACTTGTATGTTTAAGCAATTGTAAATTAGATTTTAAAAAATATAGACAATGATTTAGGATTCCCTTTAAGTATCTAAGTACTACTTTAAATCTCTGCTAGTATTCTAGACCTGGGTTAGCCATAAATCTGCTAAGTATGCTGATTGTATAGGCTAAGCCACGTTTAGTACGTATCGTGATATACATTATACAACCTATACCTACATTATAAGGATATTTCTGCATTTGTTTATGTTCTGCTTCTGTTGCTGGACTCTTAGCAGCTGTCAACTGTAAGTGTCTGGCAATTGGAGTAGAACTAGGCTTAGCATCTTCCATGTTGAACTTAGATAGGACCTTTCTGATGTAGTCCCTTTGAATCAACCATAGCTTCCCCTCTACTTCATTCCTTATGATTGGCATACCCAATAGCTTTTGAGTTTTCCCTAAGTCTTTCATATCAAAATTCTGCCTTAGAGCATTCTTCACTTCTTGGATCCTCTGCACTAGTTTTCCTTTGATGACTAGGACATCTACATACACTAGCATGTAGATTACTTCCTCCTTCTCTAAATCCTTATAGTATAGGCAGTAGTCATAGGCACATCTCTTAAACTTCATTTCTGTCACCAACTCATGGAACTTCTTATTCCATTGCCTAAGAGCTTGTTTTAGGCTATATAATGATTTTTCCAGCAAGAAAACATGACCAAGATTCTTCTTATCTATGAAGCTTGTGGGCTGCTTCATGTGAATGGTTTCTTCTAGCCTTCCATATAGGAATGCTATCTTTACATCCATCTGGTGTATCTCCCATTCATTCAAAGTAGCTAAGGTCAAAACTATTCTTACTATTTTGAACTTAACTACTGGAAAGAAGATTTCCTTGTAATCCACTCCCTCTCTTTGCTTGAAGTCTTTTGCTAGTAGTCTGGCCTTATAGGTCTTTGGATCAGCTTCTGTTACTCTATCCTTATGCTTGAATAACCATTTACATTCAATTAGTTTAGCATTTGGTGGCTTAGAAACTAGCTTCCAAGTTTGATTCTTCATTAGAGAAGTATATTCACTTAGGCAAGCTTTCTTCCACTGTTCTGCATCAGCTCTTTTCACTGCTTCCTCATATGTTTTTGGTGCTCCTGACTCAACTAGTTCTGCAACCAAACAAGCATATTCAATTAGGTTAGTCTCAATATACCTTTTGTTTGGTATTCTCTGTCTTGGTTCCTTGTCTCTGATTAGTTGATAGTCCTGCAAGTCAGTTTATTGAACTTTTGTAGCTTCCTTTTCCTGTTCTGTTCCCTTTTAAGAGTTAGGATCTATGTCCATAGTTTCTTCTCCTGTTGGTGTTGTCTGTTCAGCAGCGGCTTCAATTTCATCTCTTTTATATGTGGAGGGTGGGACATAGAAAGGGTTCAGATTGTTGATTGATCTCAGCTGCTATAGGATTTTTTCTTGGACATCTATTCCTCTATTTTTCTGCCTCAGTAGTGGGAATTTAGTTTCCTTGAATACTGCATCTCTGCTTGTTTGAGTCTTTTAAGCTCTTGAATGCAGGACTAGAACTTTGTACCCTTTAGTTCCTTCAGGATATCTAAGAAATACCCCTTTGACTGCTCTAGGTTCAAGCTTCCCTTCTATTTGATGAATGTAAACATTGCATCCAAAAGGTTTCAAATGAGTCAAAATAGGTTTAGAACTACTCTATACCTCTTCAGGAGTTTTATACTCATTTGCAAATATTGGTAGTCTATTTATTAGTTATGCTGCGATTTTGATAGCTTCCCTCCATAGTGCTTGAGATAGGCCTGAGGACAGCAGCATACATCTTGTCTTCTCAAGTAGGGTTCTGTTAATTCTTTCTGCTACTACATTCTGTTGAGGTGTAGCCTTGACAGTTCTGTGCCTCTAAATTCCTTTCTTTTCACAGTAGTCATCAAACTCTTTGTTGTAGAACTCCAGCCCACTGTCTGTTCTTAGGCACTTCAGATTCTTTCCTGTTTGATTCTCCATCAGAGTGTGTCAGTTCATAAATGCCTGTAGTGCTTCATCCTTAGTCTTCAAGAGATATATCCAATATTTCCTAGACTTGTCATCAATAATAGACATGAAATACCTCTTACCTCCCAAAGTTTGAGTCTAAGTTGGCCCCCATAGGTCATCATGTGCATGTTCCATGCTTCTGATGGCTCTTCTTACAATACTTGGGAAAAGTGGTTCTGTGATGTTTCCCTAGAATACATTCCTCACAGAACTCAATTTTCTTCACAGTTGTGTTTGGCAGCAGTCCCTGTTGCTCTAGGTATTTGAGGCTTTTATTTCCTATATGTCTGAGTCTTGAATGCCACAGAATAGTTGAGTTCAGCTCCTTTTCCTCTATTGTTAGATTAATCTTTGTAGTGCCTACAACATAATATAAACCCCCCTTTTCAATTGCCCTTATGACCACCTTACCATCCTTAAAGATTTCTCTTAAACCATCCTTGGACCTTATCTTGTATCCTTGCTTGTCAAAAATACATTCTGATAGAAGATTTCTTCTAACTCCAGGGACATATCTCACATTGCTCAATGTTCTCCTCTTTCCATCATGCATCTTGATGAAAACATTGCCAATGCCTTTGATATCTTGCTTCCTTGCATCTGCCATTCTTACTTTGGCTAATAAGTTCTCAAAAGAAGAGAACCAGTCCCTGTGGGGAGTTACATGCATTATGCAGCCAGAGTCTAGAATCCATTCTGTTGACAACTCTTACGTTTCAGCTATCGTGGCAAGTATCTCATCTCCACTGGATTCTTCAAGCTTCTCAACATTTCCAGCATCACCTTTCTTTGCCTCTTTGTCTTTCATCTTCTTCCTGCAATCCCTGACAAAGTGTTCTTCTTTATCATAATAATAATATTTTTTACCTTTGGCTTTGTTCTTTTTCTTGTCATCATCATTCTTCTTCTGTTTGCCCTTTCCCTTAGCTTTCTGTCCACCACCTTTCATTGAACCATTTTGTGCAGATTTGCTCTCGGATCTGTTGTCTAAGAACATCACCTCTGGTTCCCTTTTAAAGTGATTGTTGTCTATCACTTTCTCTATCAAAGAATCAAGAACCCTCTTCACTGTTAGAGCATCACCACTAGCATGCTTGACCACCTTCCTAAATACATTGTATTTCTGTAGAAGCGACTTTAGAATCACCACTGCTTAGTGTTCTTCTATAATTTTCTCCCCTATTGCTTTAAGATCATGAATTAATTTAAAGAAATAATCCAGGTTGTCTTCAAGGGTTACTGTTGCAGTCATTTTGAAAATTGCAAGATTATGCAACTGGGTCATTTTGTTTGGTAGGTAGCGTTTAGAGTAAATCTCATCCAGTTTTTCCCATAATAGCTTCGTAGTGTTGCAATCTTTCACTTTTCTGATGACAATTGGTGAAAGATGCAACATTAACTTGCAATATGCCAATCTTGCTTTCTTCAGATTCTTCACAGGATCTGTTTCATCATCGTGAGTAGCATCTATGGCCCCAAAACATTCGTAGGATTCAAGCAGGGCTTACATCTGTAATTTCCAGATTGCAAAGTCCTCCTTTTTAGTAAACACTTCCATCTCTTTTCCCATCATTTTGTAGGTTCTTTGTAAGGACTTGTTTCTATTCTTGAGCTTCCTTCTTGATGGAATCTTGACTTGTCAATAGGAATGTGTATAGAGACCTAGATGCTCTGATACCAATCTGTTAGGATCTTTATATTGCTGTCTGTTGTTTTATTACAAGACTAATGATGGTTGACGCTTGAACTTGTTTTTGCAAAAATGAAGAGTTGCAGAAATGTAAAGAATACACAAGATTTTTAGTTGGTTTGATAGCACAAAGCTATTTACGTCTAAGGGTCAATCTCACATTGAGCTTTTCACTAGCTTCAAGAAAAGAAGAATACAAGTGATTGAGTGTTTTCTAAACACCTACAACAATTCCCTCGTAAACTCCCTAATACTCTTAGTATGTACTCTAGCACTCTCTCTTATTTTTTCTCTATTGAATCAGAAGATTGTATACATGTATGAGCTTATTGTATTCAGTGTGTATTACTGAGACTAGAGTATGTTCCTTTTATAGGAGTTTGAAGCAGTTGATCTCGATGGAGTCTTCATTGTCGGGTAAAGACAAGTGCTCTTCACATGTTTACTCTACGCATCTTCTGATCTGCGTATTGTGTTGATATGTCTGTGTTTTACTTCGGCTTAACTTTTGTTTCTGACTTGTTCGAACATTTGAGATTAATCTCTCTTTCCTTCTTCGAAAAAATTCAGACACTCCTTCTTCTCACACACACTCTTTCGATTCTTCATTTGTTTCTGTTGTTTGTTGTATCTGAGTGTAGATTGAAGGAGAATTCGTGATTATCATCGTAGACCACAATGAAAAACTGCAGCCTTGTTACGCCTCCTTTACGCTTGATCTCAACTTCATACAATGCCCTTCAGTTTCAAAACCAAAAGTTTCAGAGAAAAAAAGACTCAACAATATGAAAGTACGTAAAGTCAAATATCAGGAGGCACCTAAAGAGGGAGACTCGAACTAGATTGGAAGGCCACCACATGTAAGGCGAATCAACGAGAATCTTTTGGAACAGTCCAGCCCATCCAAATCCAAGCAGCTGAACAGACATGGCATGTTAGAAATAGGTAGTTTGTGATAGATTAATGTTGACCTGTCGTAAATTTGAGTGTATTTTCCAAGCAAGACTAATATAAGTATGCAAGGTCTCCTTAGTTACTAGAGGGATTTGGTTATGATCAGTTTTTTGTCCTCGTCAAATGTCAAGATGTTAGAAAATCTACGAACAGATCATAAACTTATAGGATCGATTATATGCATGGATAAAACGAAAACACATACTTGGCTTCCGTTTATGTTTCCACCGGTTAAGGAACAGATTCTGC
>JANZLD010589478.1:0-13873 GCA_026413575.1 Erythroxylum carthagenense
TATATTAGAATTATGATAAATTGTATGTTTTATATGTATGATATTTTACATGTAATTTGTGTTTGATGAGACAAATGAAGTTAAAATCTCTCTTTAAAATATTAAGTACACATTGAGAACGTAATTGTTGCCTTCTATTGTTATAAGAATAAACCAAAGTTCTGTTTATTGTAGGTTTGTTGAGCAAACTCAAGGACGCTTTAACTTGAACAAGATTAATCTTATGGAGTAGAGCTGAAAGGTATAGTACTTTATTGGAATTGCTCCATTTAATTTAGCCTACAAAAAGCATAAATGTGGACTACAATTAAAGGCTTAACAACAGTATGATAATAGCTGTCATTAAAAGAAAACGATTGCATTATTTTTCTTGTCTATATCTGATATCATAGAGATCATATATATTTCTAATTCATGCTTATGAGTATTTGATACTGAATTTAAATTTAACATAATTTTAATGTTCAATGCATGGTTAGAAATATTTTGTTAAGTAAAAGTAGTTGATCCAAGTTTATGCAAATAGTTTGTATATGTATTGGATTAAAGGAGACTTATGTTTAACATAAATGGCAAGAATAAAAAGTTGGATAACCGAGACAATCCTTTTATGTCAAGTTGGTTAAATCAACAAAACGAGAATCATAAAGTTACCTATAAGGATATATGTATCCTTTTGATTATAAATCATATGGAACTTGTCAAACTTGTACAGTTGAAGAATAACCAAATCAACCTTTGGTGAAAGAATGATGATGGTATTGAATTGTTAAAGCGCATACATGTGATGTATTGGATAGAATAATAATTCATAAAAAGGATAATACTTATATTTCATTAGATTACTAATGACTTTATATGATATAATCATAAGTATTAAATGAAATAATGATTTAAAAATTTGAAAAGTTCAAGTTGTTTAAATATAAGTTAAAAAATAAAGCTTTGAGAATGCTAAAGCACTTTAATGAGATCGTTGTGGTAAGTTTTAAATTTTCGGTTATCTATAGGATATGAGATTCTCTAGTAAATATTCATAACTAAATTCATAAGAGTATGAATTTATGTAAGGAGCAAAATACAATATGAGATATTGTATAAAGCAATATTATTTCTTCTATAGCAATGCTTAGTATAATGACTTACCTTCTATAGTTCCAATTGAATCAATTAGCAAGATTTCGTATTAGATATGAAACACTAAGTCTTTGAAAGACTCAAAGTTAACCATTTAAGGATGTGACGCATAGTTAAAGTATATATATAATCCATTAAGTTTAGAATTAAATTGGATAATAAAAGGTTATAAGATATCCAAAAGATTGGATATAATCTTACGGATTCATTGAACAAATTGTTTGATTCAATGTATACTTATAGGAGAATAGTTCTAAG
Source organism: Erythroxylum carthagenense (assembly GCA_026413575.1). Lineage (NCBI taxonomy): Eukaryota > Viridiplantae > Streptophyta > Magnoliopsida > Malpighiales > Erythroxylaceae > Erythroxylum > Erythroxylum carthagenense. The sequence continues at coordinate 1,396 of JANZLD010589478.1, forward strand.
ATAAGTAGTAGGAGTTAGAAGGAATTTGAAAGGCTCAAATCTCTTAACATTACATCTAATTGGAACTAATGCCTTTAATGATACATTTGATATATAGTTGAAAGGCTATCAGACATTGAAAGATTCTCTGTCACAATGAATTCAAAGAGTATGTTTTAGAGATGATTATGAATTTATCACATCTACAAGAAGGTAAGTTGGAGTATATTTGTCCTCTTCAATGAGATTATGTGGAAGCATATTACGCACAGTGAACAAAAGTTTTAACTTTCAGTTGTTGAACATATATTTTTCAAGAACAACCCTTGTTGGATATGAAAAAGGAACAGCTTAATTATAGGAATTAGATCTATAGAGATAGATTGAACATTGTTAACTTTTTCTAGGTCCAAGTGCATAAATAATGTACTAAAGATGTTTAGTATTTAAGATATCAGATACTTGTGAATTATTAAAGATATTCATTATTCTATATGCGAGTTGATATTTGAGTTCAAAATGATAAGGATATAACTTTAGAAGTAAATCCTAATGAATTTTTATTTACTTAGAATAATATCATTTAGGATTGGAAAAGTTCTAATGTGGCAATTGGTTGCTAATTAAGTCATAATACATTTTTTGTTTAGTGGAAATGATTAATTGGATCAACAAGCTCTTTAGTGAACTTGACATAGTTTGTTTGCATTGTTCAAGACAGTAACGTACTGCAAAACATTATAGTAATTGGGCATGCATAAGGAGCTAATGTCTCATCAAAGATCCAAGAATGTGTTTGGGCAAATTTTCGTAATTATAATGATAATTAAGATGGGAGTTGTAAGATTTAATCAAGTTCTCATTATAGAGAATCTTATAGAATTATCTTATTAACCCATTGCCTCAGAAGTAGAATAATTGTCATATAATGATATGGTATGAGATACTTAAATGATTTGCTTAGTGTAAGTGAGAGATTGTTCGTTTATGCCCTGTAGCCAATCGCTCTGGTTGTAGTTTAGTGATAAATTATTTAAAGGCTTTCTTTATCTTATACATGTTTATGTATATGATAAAGTCCATGAGATAACTGTACATTGCAAATGAAATTATAATCAGATTATAATTATTAGACTCATATTGCATTTATGTATTATTCCTAAATATTCCTAGTTATTGTTCTATTAAGATTAGACATTTAGAATATAAAAAGACTAAAAAACATTTTGCTTTTTCCTTATAAAGGAAGTAGTCGATCTCATAGGCTAAAGAATAGAGATACTTAAACAAACGTGTGGGTGCTTGCTAGAGAACAAGTTCACTGAACATACCCGATATGAGAAATCTATTTGGAACATTACTTGTATGTCTATGGAGTTCTCATTGTGATGATTGTATAAGTGATTCTTTTAACTTAAGGTCATCAAAGTTATCTTGTACAGGGATTACTATGTTTTAATACTACTTATGATCTATTTAATCATAGGTCGTTAAATAGGTAGTCATTAGATGTAGCATGAACTATATGGAGATACTTGAGTGATCAAGATAGGATTCATCAACGTAAAGTAATTAGGGAGAATGTTTCGTTGTTCTCGATTAGTATTGATTCAAGAAATCCTTGGTAAAAGTGAAATGATGCTTTGTAAATATTTTACAAATATCATTAATTGAATCGATAGCTAATGGTGGAGAACTAATATGATTAGACTCAAAATAGAGTAGACAATAATTTCATGCTCTATGTCTAATCAAAACATTATATGATGAAATGATTGAATTATACTGAAAAATTATGCACAGAAAGGTTAGTCAAAACCACTTTGACATTCCTAAATATTTAGGTGGTCATGATGCGTTAGAAGACGTCAATCTTAATCTATAATTATAAATTATTTAATTGGAAAATTAAAGATAAATTAAAAGGAGTTTCAATTTATCTAATTTTAATTATGAAATAAAATTATATTTTATAATCATTATCAACATATTTGGAAACCTAATGGATCTCACATATAGAATGGGTTGAAGAGAGAAAAGTTAATTTAATCAAGTTGGACTTGATTGTAATGTTTGAGAAACTTTATGATTAAATATGAGATATTTAATAAATAATGATCAATATGAGATATTGAATCTTATATGGGCATAATTGGTATTTAATTAAAATTATATGTAATTATAATTAAATTTTAATTAAATTAGAATTTAATTTCAATTAAATTACTAAAATGTCCAAAGTTTATTATAAATAGGCTTAAGCACTATGACGCTAGCACTTCTTGGGTTATCTTGCACTTGGAAGAAGAAGTAGAAAAGGGAATAAATATAGTAATAATTTGATTCTTCATTACCGTAGTAAATAGGAGAGAAAATAGAATTTGTTTTCTTTTTTTTACATGATTGATAATGTCTTTTGAAATAAAAGAATATTGAAAAAGGCTTCTTTTTGTTATACCTTACCTAAGCCACATTACAACTCTTATCAAGTCCCTTTGATTTATGCATTAAGTTCATTTTTGTTAGTAGTGGAGATATGAATCATAAGCAAGCTTATGGAAATAACTTGCTATGCTTTGATTTAAGAACTTAATGAACCCTAAACACTTTAAGTGTATAGGGTGAAATCTATGAGAGGGTGTCAATTCTTGTTTCATTTTATTTTGATGGAATTGATGAGATGCTATATTTTTAATTCAAAAAATGTGTCCTACAAATGTTTATTGTCTCAATTGTTATTCTATCCTAAACCTTTAATGTGAATTAGCTTTTGGGATATTTATGGATAACATGAAAGAAGATAACAGGTTGTTATGAGAATGATTGATGTATTGAATTGATGTGTGCTTGAGAACAAGTATGGGTAAATTTGATAAGATATTATTTTGTTAAGTTAATTGGAATCATCTATTTTATTTTGGCTTAATTTTATTACTTAAATGGGAAATTAATATTTTTTTTGTTTTAAGAGATGACAAATTTTAAATAAACTCATTTAGGGCATAATCATATTTAGGATTATATAAATTAAACTCATTTAGTTAATTTTTAATTATCTAATTAAACAATTTATATCTATAGATTAAGACTGACGTCTAGCAACACTTCATAACTACCCATATTTAGGAATGTCAAAGTGCTTTTGATTAAACTTTTTGTGCATAATTTTTCTATATAATTAATCTTTTCATCATATAATGTTCCGAATAGACATAGAGCATATAATTAATGTCTACTCTTGTTTGAGTCCAATCTTATTAGTTCTCCACCAATTGTTAGTGATTTAATTAATGACATTTGTAAATTATTTATAAGATATCATTCCACCTTAGCCAAGGATTTCTCAAATTAATACTAATCGAGAATAATGAAACTTTCTTCTTAATTACTTTAGGGTGATAAATCCTATAGTAATCACTTAACTATCTACATATAATTCATACTATATCTAATAACCACCGACTGAGATATCATTGACTAAAATAGGCCATAAGTAGTATTAAAACATAGCAATCTGTATATAAAATAAAATTGGAGATCTCAATTAAAGGATTACTTATACAATCATCATAACGTGAATTTTCATATATATTCAAGTAATGCTCTAAATGGATTTCTCATATAGAGTCAATTTAGTAAACTTATTCTCTAACAAGTACCCATATATTTGTTTAAGTATCTATATAATTTAGTTTATGACATCGGCTACTTCCTTCATATAGAAAAATATAATGTATGTTAATATTTTTACATTTTCTTAATGTTCAGTCTTAATATATCAATGGTTAAGAACAATTTAGGGATAGGGATAATACATAAATACAACATGAATCTCATAATTATAATCTCACTATAATTTCATTTGCATTGTATAATTATCCTATAGACTTTATCATATACATCTAAATATGAACTAGATAAAGAATGTCTTTAAATTATTTTGTCACTAAACTATAACCAACTGATTTATTATAGGACATAAACTAATAATCTCCCACTTGTACTAAACCAATTGTTTTATGTATCTTATACCATATCATCGTATGACTATTATGCCACTACTAGGATAGTGACTTAATGAGAGAATTCTATAAGATTCTCTACAGTGAACGCTTGTTTAGATCTTACAACTTTCATCTTAATTATTATCATAATTAAGAAAAACTTACCTAAATACGTCCTCGGATTGTTAATGAGACCTTAGCTCCTTTTACTTGCCCAATGGCTCTAAAGTTTGATAGTACATTACTGTCTTGAATAATGGAAGAAACTATATCAAGTTTATTAAAGAACTTATTGATCCAATTAATCATTTCAACTAAATAAAAAATGTATTATGGCTTAATTAGCAACCATTGCTACATTGGAACCTTTCTAATCTTAAAATGATATTGTTCTAAGTAAAATAGACCTTAATTAGGATTTACTTCTAAAGTTAATATCCATATAATGTTGAACTTAAATATCAACTCATACATAGTATAATGAATATCTTTAATACTTCAAAAGTATTAAATATCTCTTTTACCAAATATTTTTAGTACATTATCTATATACTTGGACGTAGAATATGTAAATATCTTCCAATTTATCTTTATAGATCTAACTCTAGAATTAAGTTGTTACCTTTTCATATCAACCCAAAGTTATTCTTAGACAAATATATTTTTAACAATTGAAAATTATAATGGTTGTTTTTTTATGAGCAATGTGTCTCTACATATTTTCATTAAAAAGGACAACTATACTCCTACTAACCTTTTTATAGACATGATAAATTCACAATCATCTCCAAAACAAACTATTTGAATTCATCATAAAAGTGAATTTTTCAATGTCTTGTAGCCTTTTAACTTTACATCAAATGTATCAATAAAAATACTAGGTCTAACTAGATGTATTGTCATGAGATTTGAACTTTTAAAACTTAATCTTACTCCCACAAATTATCTTGAGAATCATTCTCTTATAAGTTATACTGTACATTCCTCCTTATATAAAACCATACTCTTATGAATTTAGTTGTGAAGATATTCATTAGATAATCTCATTCCTTTTAAATAACCAAAAATTTTAAAACTCGTCACGTTGATCTCATCGAAATGCTTTAACATTCTCAATGCTTAATTTCTACTTAGATTTAAACAATTTGAACTTTTTAAAAATTTAAATCAATATTTTATTTAATATATATGATTGTATCATATGAAGTCATTAGTAATACTAATGTAATATGAAAATCATGATTTTATGAATTGTTATTCCATCTAATACATCACATGTTTAAATTAAAAAATTCAATACTATCATCATCCTTTCACCAAAGGTTAATTTGGTTATTCTTCAAGTTAACAAATTTCATAAGTTTCATATGATTCATAATTAGAAGGATACATATATCCTAGTATGGAACTTTATGATTCTTATTATTATATTAATTTAACTAGCATAACATAAAATGATTGTCTCATCTAACTTTGTATTCTTGTCACTTGTGTTAAATATAAGTATCCTTTGATCCAACACATACAAACAGTTTGCATAAACTTGAATCAAATACTTTTACTCAACAATTTATTTCTTATCATGCTTTAAACATTATACTAATGTTGAATTGAAATTAAGTATAAAAAACTCATAAACATTAATAAGAAATACTTATGATCTTTATCATATTTCATATAGGCAAGAAAAATCATGCAATTATTTATTCTTGTGATAAATATTATAATTCTATAGCAAAACCTTTAATTGATGTCCATGTTTAAGCTTTTAGTAGGCCAAATTAAATGAAACAATTCCACCAAGTTACTATACTATCAACTCTATTTCAATCAACTTTTTGTACCTTACTATCATGGTGTTGACATACATCTTACATAATACCATGAATGTTTATAAGGCATCATTCAACTCAAAAGGTTATCACATTTTTTCTTCTATATTATATTAACATATCTCTAAAACTTTAACACCAAATCCTCATCAAAGATTAGTAGAAAATTTGCATAATGGAAAGATAACTTTTCTGTCTAAACTTATATCCAAGAAATTCAGTTCACTAGTTCTTAATGTCAACTATACTAAAAAAGATAAATTTCACTTAGAACAAAAATATAAATGTGAGAAAAGCAAGTAATAGATTATATGCTACAACTACCAATTAAAATTAGGACTTGAATCATGTGTTTAGTTGCTCCCACTATTTTATTCGAAATAATAACCATCACTACTATTCAAAAAGTGTACTCTAATCTGCTTAGTAGGCTAGGATTCCATTTAAATTTTTTTGATCTTAAGTTCTCTTAACAAACCAATTAAACTTAAATTAGGTAGATAACAACTTTATCAATCACGCCTCATTTAACTCCTAGATCTGTTAAGTGACTACTATTGCTACAACATATCTTATATGTTATTCCTAACACTATCTCTAAATTCATGTGATCATGAGATTGTTCATCCAAATCACACAAATTTTGGCTAAATAGGATCTATTATTATAAGATTAAATATATTCGCGTTAAAACGATCTTCAGTTTGCTTAATAAGCCTAACAATAAACTAAACTCTATTTTATTCTTATAAACGTGGAAGGCAACAATCATATTCTCAACGTTTACTAAATATTTTAACGAGAGATTTAATTGTGTTCGTCTTATTAAACAGAAAATTGCATGTAAAATATCATACATGTAAAACATACAATTCAACATGCATAATATATCAGACATATATTCAAACATGTAACTTATGCACTCATAATCAAATTATATGTATGAAATATCAAGCTTTGCTTGATTTTAGTTATTGATTTTATAATCTAAAATAATATTTCTAACCATTTGGAAAATTTAAATTATCTTAAAATCATTGATTTTTAAATGAATTAAATTCCTATTTCAATTAGAAATTTAATTTGATTTGAAAACAAATTTCAAATCTAATTAAAAATATTTCCAATTATCTTAACTCATTTAAGAAAATTTAATTAATCAATAAATTATACTTCTTCCTTATTATAATTTAGAAAAACTCCTTTTTCAAAATTTAACAAAGTAAGAAATTCTAATCTAAATAGAAAACTATTTTTAATCTATCAACTATTTTTAATCTACTTAGAAATTCTTTTCCTTAATTAAAAATATTTTCTAATATTAAAAGGAAATCATTTTCAAAATTAAATAAAAAACTTTTAAATTTAATTAAGAAAGTCTTTTGCATTTTTTATTTCGATATTAATTTATTAATTAATTAGCAAACTATTTTAAAAATATTAAGAAAGTACATTTTTCTTAATTAATAAATGAAAATACTTTTCAAATTTTAACCAAGAAAAATACATTTTCTAGCAAGTCAAAAAACTTAATATTTATAAATTAAGAAACAATTTCTAAATAAATTAAATAATAATTCTCTAAACAAATAAAATGATACTGTTGTCGCCTATAACCAAATTCAAAAAGAAATCACTTCTATTAATATAATTTTGTAGTAGTGGTAAGTGGATATCGTTCCTACAAGTAATTTTTAACGGTAAAGGTTAGCGAGTTTAAAACTAAAACAAAGTAACAAATTGGGGGGAGGGTTAATTAATGACAATTTAAGGAAAAATATAAGAAAAATTGAAAATCAAAAGAAATAATTGGATCTGAAAATTGAATGGGAAATACCTTGGTTTTCGGGTCACCGACCGATGTTATCATGCTAAAATGGATCATTGACATAAAATTTCAATCATTAATAAACATTCATTGGGAGATGTTTTCTTTTAAGTGTAATGACTAGAAACATGTATCCTAGCATTCTTATTAAACAAAAACCTAGATACGATCGTCGGTTTAATTGAATAATAGTTTTAAGAACTAAGAAACCAATGAACAAGATAACACATGTACCACATGCATTTAATCAAGATGCGTATCTTCTTAGAATTCCCTACTCTAATGTAAAGAAGGAAATCCTAATTGCTACTTGCGATTAATGAAATTAAACGTCATATTTCATTCATCTAGTTATTGAGCGAATCAATCCCTAGTTGCGCACCTAGAAATTAATTAATTCAATTAGATAAAGTAAATTAGAAGATATTCAATATTCATCAATGAACAAACTTTATTAAAACATCTCATGCATAATAGATGACAACAAGGTTCCCCTCAACTAAGAAAAGAAGTTTAGCTATTCATAACGGAAGTAGAAATAAAAGAAATAACAAAATAACTAGTCTCCATCCTTGGTCTTTCTTAGATATCTGGAAATACCAACAAAAACCAAATAGGAACGTAAACTAGCCTAAGGAGAATTCTATAGAAAATTGTCAAAACTATTCTAAAACAAGAGCTATCGAGAACATAAGAAGATTAGCACAAAAACATAAAAACTATCCCTAAACTCTGCTGACAAAAACTAGAAGAAAAGAATGCAGAAAGGTAAAACTACTCCTAAGGAGAATTATGCAGAAAAATGTACAAACTATCCTTATGCTGTGCTGCGTGAATAGTAACGTGAATTCCCTTTTTAATGCCTCCCGATCCCTTCCTTTTTCATCCTATCTTGTAGATCACATTTCCATATGTTCAAATTGTGAATCTCTATTAATCTTATCTTAAAAGATTATGAGAATCTCAAAAGAATCAGATTCAGATTTTGAAAGCAGATCTGGAAATTAATTTCATCCTTGCACGTGCCCACGCCTGCCTGACTTGGAATTTTGTATTTTCTTCATTTATTTTGCAACTTTTTGATTCAATTTCATCTCTAAGGTGTTGAAAATCATTGTAAATAATTATAAGATAATTTCATTAATTTCGAATACTCATTTCAACACATTAAAGATAATTAAGTACAAAATAAGTGCAAATTGATAACTTAACAAATTCCTCCACACCAAACCTTTGCTCGCCCTCGAGCAAACATGTCAAACCACTACACTCAATTAATTCATCCTTCATAAGATTAAGTGCACACAATCTATTAACTTGGGCTAACAAGAATTAGGTTGCACATAAATCATAATTGCTTTTCACCGATACAAATAAACAAAGTCAAAATAAGACATCTTTGTTCAAAGGCAAATATGAAACCAAAATGAATTCTTCTCACGGATTTCGCTCTTATACTTAAGTGTTTGAGGCAAAGTGTTTTTCTCAATCTCCCTCTAACATATTGTACTACCATAGGCTTACAATTTCACCAGTTATCAATCATTTAGATCACATGAGCTAATAGATCATAAGGACTTTATTCAGGGTTGTAATGGGGATAGGTTCACAGGTGAGGTAAAAATGGCAAAGGGTTGATCACAAGCATTCACAAAGTATCAAGTAAAAGGAACACTCAAATTAAAATTCTGAGATAAACACATGACACACAAAGGGTTATAACCACTCATACTAACTCATGCTACTATGCTTTATTCTTTTTTTTCTTTTTTCCTTTTCTGATTTTTCCCTTTTCTTTGCTTTTCTTTTCTTTTTTCTTTCTTTTTTCTCTTTTTTCCTTTTGAATAACGCTAAGAATAAGGGATAACAATAAAAACAAAATAATAAACTCATGAGTAGAAGTACCTATAAAAATATCTCTGAACATAATATAGAACAAAAGTCCCAAATTACTCAATGTTTCATTCAACTTGTGATACGGTAAGGCTAATTGGGTTTTTGGGTTTCAATGTGAGGTGATTAATTGAAAAATAAGGTTAAAGGCTCAAATGTGTTTGTAAAAGGAAAATAACTAGGTGGGTCATTTTTAAGCTAAAGGGTGTAAAAATAAGGAAGGCCTTAATCATGTCTATATCCTATGTAATCACATAAATTCAAACTAGTTCCGTGCAAGTTCTGAAGGCAACATGAATAGAGGAGCCTCACTTAATTCAAAAAAATAACATGACATAAAGATGATGTCATTTAGGCTCAAATTTCGCTCATAGGTTCAATTCAAGAATTCACTTCAATTTCACACATTACCTCATCATCAAATGTCAAAATTTTGACTAAGTCTATAAGATCAGTTATTACAATCAATCAACATGATTCACCTTAAAACTTACTTAGGCCAATTTAATTTCATGCATACATTCAATCTCATCCAAACTAATATGACAAAGCTTCATGGCTTAACATGCATAACCACATGCAAAAATCAATAAAAATCACACAAAAACTAAAAATATTCAGACACCAAAACTCTAATGTTTTTCCCCCACACCTAAACCAACATTGTCCTCAATGTTAAAGAAGCATAAATATAAAGAAAAAGGTGAAAGAAAGCTTCTCTATTATGGAAGTGCTGAAATCAAGGTGTTGGCGGATATGGCGGTTGAAATCCTTCATGCTCCCAATAGGACATCCAATTGTGTTCCAATTGTGGAGGAAAATCAGTAGCAAAATGTATTAGAGTGGCTAGCCTATGAGAATTGCTCTTCTTCCTTGGCATTGTGCTAATTTCGTGAAAAACAACCTGCAATGGAACAAGACAATCAACGTAAGTCACAAAATCACAAGTTAGGGTTGATGGGTGAGGTGGCAATAAAGACTAAGAGTGGCATGAGTTAGTGGTGAGCAAGTGCGAGTGAATATGGGTGTGATGTGCGGCAGCTGGAAATTAAAACATGAAGGAGAAAATTCGATGAAAACAGAAAAGGGAAAAGAGAGGGGGATAGTGGCAAGAGCAGCCAGAATTTTCATTGTTTTCTTTTTTTAATTTTTTTAGTTTTAAAATGAAAGGATGAAAATTAAAATTGCAGAATCGAAAATATTAAATTAAAATTCCTAACTAATTTGAATTAAACCTAAAAATGAAAATAAAAGAAAATTGTCAGAAAAACACATAAAATAAAGGGATACGAATGGGGTGCCTCCTATTAAGCGCTTATCAAAGGTCATAAGCTTCACCCTTGGCATATGTACATCATCCATTATCGAATGGATGCTTGAGTCCAATAGGAAGCATGCTCAAACTCTGTGAGGAACTTGGAGCAACTTCCCTTGAAGTCGGCTCTTTATCAACATAATGCCTCGAGGCTTCTAAGGAGTGGAACTTCATCATTTCACCATCATACTCTAATGTCCACTCGTCTTTTTGGGCATCTCCCTTCTCACACCATGATGGTTTCTGTAAAAGTAACACCAATGGTTGTGGAGACTCAACATCCTGCTTGTTACCTTTGATCTTCAGCTCGCTTGCCCACAGCTCGTTCAACTCATATGTGATTAGCAGCTTTTCTTCTTCTTGCTTCTCTTTTTGTTCTTCTTCTTCTTTTACCTGTAAACAACTAGGAAAAGGAAATGAAATTCGGTTAGCGAGAACATGAACTGCAACGCTTAACATGAACTTCAACGCTTACCTTAGGAGGTTGCACCTCCTCCATCTTTTCTCGAACTATAATCTCTTCCTCTTCTAACTCTGTTTGCTCTTCCTTTATTGTTTTGGCAAATCGACTCGAAAAAGGGGGCGGAATCACCATATTCTGTAGATTTTTTTGCATCATTTCTGGTTGTGAAGATGCCTTTTACGTGATTTCTTCTTCTACCTCTCTTCTGGAATTTATCGAAAGTGGTTCCTAAAATTCCTTACCACTCCGCAATATGATAGCCTTCGCACTTTGTTTGGGATTGATCTCTGGTTGTGCTGGAAAATTTCCAAAAGTTCGCACTTCCAATCAATTTATGACAGTTGCCATTTGGCTTATTTGATTTTCGATATTCCTTTATTGATTTTCCATATTTCGAATACTTGGTTCAATATTCTGCTGAAACGTCAAAGTGTTAGTGGCCAAAGATTGCATTATATCCTCCAAGGAAGTCTTACCTTCGAAATTTGAAGTTGTAGTTTGATATTGTCGAGGCACATATGGTTGTCTAAACTGCTGGTATTGAAGAGTGCTCATCGCCAAACTCATTACGATCTCCTCCAAAAACATCTCATCAACTTATGGTGATGATGGTGGAGGTGGAGGCTCTGGCTCAAAGTAGAACTGCTCTTCATAGTAGCTCGGTGGAGAAGCGAATCTGTACTTTGTATCCTGTAAAAAGGAACACGAACAAAAAGAATAACCCAAAAATAAGCAAATTTGACATACATTAGTTTGTTGGTCATCCCTTGGTACTTACGCGGTTAAGGGTGTGAAATCCACCACTTGATGGTCAAATCTGGAAGTAGCAACAAATGGAAACTCATTATCATAATAAGGATCATATGAAAAATCAGAATCAAAAGCATACCGATAGTGAGCCATGCCGCTAAAAGATCAAAAAATCATAAAAAACTGGAAACTAAAATAAACAAAAGACAAGGTAACCAAGAGCAACAAAACCAAAACTGTAACACCCCACTCCCACATGACTCGAACCCGACATCGATGGTGATATCCGAGTCTGTGCTCTGCGAGGGTGGTGTGCTACAACACTTAGTCAAAGCTTAGTATAAATTTTTTTTGAAAACATAAGCATACACTAGCGGAAAATCATTAATGAACATAATCACCAGTAATTCCAAT
>JANZLD010589622.1:0-13858 GCA_026413575.1 Erythroxylum carthagenense
TCATGTATGTGTATGACACATTGTGCATGAGCATGCAAATACATCTCTAAGCTCTCATTAATCACTCACATTTACCAATATAACCTTCCCACAGGTAATGGGATGTTACAACTCTCCCTTAAAGAAATTTCGTCCTCAAAATTCTTACCCGTTTGCTCGAACAGGTGGGGATATTGTCTCCTTATGTGCTCCTGTCTCCCAAGTTGCTTCTTCAGTTGAGTAGTTTCTCCAAAGGACCTTCACTAATGAAATAACCCTGTTCCTCAACTGCTTGATTTATAATCCCACAATCTTGATCGGCTCCTCAACATAGCTTAAGTTACTAGCAACCTCAATCTTTGAAGCTGGTATCACATGTGTCGGATCTAATCGGTATCTTTGGAGCATACTCACATGGAATACGTTATGCAATTGAGACATCTCATTTGGTAAAGCCAACGTATAGGCTAAAGGTCTAATCCTCATAATGATCTCATAAGGACCAATATACCTAGGGATCAACTTGAACTTTTTATCAAATTTCAAAACTCCCCTCTAGGGTGGCACTCTCAAGAATACTCTGTCTCCCACCTTATACTCCATTTCACATCAATGTTGATCCACATAACTCTTCTGTCTATCCTGAGCCGCTTTAATTCATCTTCGGATCAACTTTACCTTGTCTACTGTGTCCTGTATTAACTCTGGGCCTCCCACTATTCTCAAACCCTCTTCATCCTAATACAATGACGATCAACATTTTCTACTATAGAGTGCCTTATACGGTGCCATTCCGATACTATTGTGATAATGATTATTATAGACAAACTCTATCAATTCCATATATTGACCCTAAGCTCCTCTAAACTCCAATACACAAGCCCTGAGCATATCTTCAATAGTCTTAATTGTCCTTTCACTCTGTCCATCTGTCTGAGGATGAAACGCTGTACTGAAGTTTAACTTAGTACCCATAGCAGACTATAAGCTCCTCCAAAATCTTGAAGTAAATCCGGGATCCCTGTTCGATACTATGGACACTAGAACCCCATGCAGTCTCACCACCTCATTCACATACTTTTGGGCCAACTGATCAAGTGAGTTATTCTCTCTCACTAGTAAGAAGTGGGCCGATTTAGTCAACCAGTGCACTACGACCTATATAGCATCATGCTGTCTCAGAGTCTTAGGCAATCCCATAATGAAATCTATAGTGATCTGTTCCCATTTCCACTCTGGAATGGGCAACGAATGTAACTTCCCTACTGGAGCCTAGTGCTCAGCCTTAACTTGCTGGCAAGTCATACACTTAGACACATACTCCGCCACTTGCTTCTTTATTCCTGGCCACTAGAAATGCTGCTTCAATGTGTTATACATCTTGGTAGTACTAGGATGCATAACATAAGTGGCCATATGAGCTTCCTCAAGAATCTCTTTTCTCAGATCATCCACTTTAGGCACACATAGCCTTTGTCTCAACCATAATGTCTCATCCCTCAATTCAAAGTCAGAATCTACATTCACTTTCACTTTTTCCATAAGCTTCACTATATTAGTATCTTTACCCTGGACTTTCCTGATTCTGTCATGCAGCATTGGTCTCAGCTTTAAAGTAGCAATCAGTGTCTCATTTGCTCCAGATTCAGCTCAATATTCAAAGCTCTCAAATGTATCAAATTAGGTAGCCATAATAACTGAATCTGATCTGTATTGATTTTAGACTTCTTGCTCAAAGCATCTGCCACCATATTAGCTTTCTATGGGTGGTATTCAATGGTGCAATTTTAGTCTTTCAATAGCTCAATCCATCTCCTCTGCCTCAAGTTTAACTGCTTCTGACTTAGTAAATACCTCAGACTCTTATGATCAGTGTATATATGGAAAGTCTCTCCATACAAATAATGTCTCCAAATCTTTAGAGCAAAGACAACTGCATCTAGCTCTAAATCATGTACCGTATAATTAATCCCATGAGACCTTGATTGTCTCGATGCATAGGCAATCACCTGGCCATGCTGTATTAGTACACATCCCAATCCTTGATACGACGCATCACTATACACCATATATCCTCCGGTCCCCGTTGGAATGGTCAACACCGGTGTAGTAGTTAACCAATGTTTCAACTCCTTAAAGCTTTTCTGACACTCCTGATTCCATCTGAACACTACATTCTTCCTTAGAAGTTTTGTCAGAGGAGCTGAGATCAGAGAAAATTCCTCGATAAATCTTCGATAATATCTGGCCAATCCTAGGAAGCTTCGGATCTCTGACACATTTCTCAGAGCTTCCTAATTCATCACTGCCTCTATCTTCTTTGGATCTACTTGTATGCCATCTCCAGTCACTATATGTCCCAAAAACACCACCTGATCTAGCCAAAATTCACACTTACTGAATTTGGCATACAACTGCTTCTGCCTCATGATCTGCAAAATGACTCTCAGATGCTCAACATGCTCCTTTCTACTCTTCTAATACACCAAGATATCATCAATAATCACAATTACAAATGGATCCAGGTAGGGCTGAAACACCTTATTCATCAAGGCCATAAAAGCTACCGGGGCATTGGTTAACCCAAACGTCATCACAAAAAACTCAAAATGCCCATACCTACTCCGGAATACACTCTTAGGTATATTAGCCTCAGCTATCTTCAACTGATAGTACCCTGATCTTAAGTCCAATTTAGTAAACACCTGAGATCCCTGCAACTGATCAAGTAAATCGTCAATTCTAGGCAACGGGTACTTGTTCTTCACTGTCACTCGATTCAGTTGCCTATAATCGATGCATAACCTCAAAGTCCCATCTTTCTTCTTCACAAATAATACTGGAGCTCCCCAAGGTGAAACACTAAGTCTAATAAAACCCTTTTCTAGTAACTCCTGAAGTTGAGTCTTTAACTCCTTCAGTTCCACAGGTGCCATCCTATATGGAGGAATAGATATAGGAGCAGCCCCTGGAACTAGAACAACCGTGAACTCATTTTCCCGATTTGGTGGTAAACCAGGTAACTCTTCGGGAAACACATCCCGGAACTCCCTAACTACTAGAATGTCCTGTACACTCTGCTCAACTCTAGTATTAATGATGTGGGCTAGAAAAGCCTCACATCCATCCTACATCAACCTCAATGCACTCATGAATGATATCATCCTAGCTGGCACTGCCTGACTAACTCCTTTGAATACTACCCTCGGCTAACCAAGAGATTTTAGTACTACCTCCTTGGTGTAGCAGTTCATGATGGCCCAATGGACAGTGAGCTAATCCATGCCTAGGATCACATCTATCTCCCTCAACTGTAATATAATGAGGTTTGCCTCCAAAATTGCTTGATCAATCTTAATCAAGCATCCTTTACAATCCTCTCCTATAATTGTAGTACTGCCTATTGGCGTACTCACCTCCAATCCATACTGTAGTAACTCCCTATCACAATGTAACCTACATGCCAAATGTAGTGCGATAAAAGAGTGTAGATCTTGAATCTAGCAATGCAAAAGCCTCAAGGTCATAAACAAGAAACGCACCTGCTACCACATCTGGTGTGTCTTGAGCCTCCTACCTAGTCATGGAATAGACCCTGACTTGGGACTACGGTCGGTTACCCCACCCCTCAGTCCTCATGGAAGAACTCCCAACTCTCCCTCTGACTCTACCTCTACCTCTCTGTCCAGACCCACCACCTCGGCTCTACTGGACTGTAGTATTACTTCCAGATCGCCCACTGACAGTAGACTGAGCCCCTAAAGTAGTAGGACAATCCTTAATTTGGTGGTCTATGGAGCCACATTTAAGGCAAGCTCTAGTCAATCTCCAACACTCACCACCATGCCTCTTTTCACAGTGCTCGCAAACTAGAAACTAATTTAGAGCCATACCCCTTCCACTACTAGTCTATGAAAATCTACCCCTCTGCCCAGTTCCTGACTGCCTGGCTCCACCTGATGATTTGAATGCTTTGTTCTGGCGCTTACTATAGCTCCTGCCAGAATTGCCCTAACTCTCACAGGCCTCTTTCCTCTAGACCCTCAGAAAGTCTTCCTACTTCAACTAACAAGGCCTAGTGGTATTACCTGGGATAGTCTTCTACCATTGATATGTTGGCTCCTATATTAAAGACACTGCATAATCGAAACTCTCATCAAGCTCGCAGTCTATCTGATCAAATACCCTTTCCGTCCTCTCTAACCATCCCTCGGCCTTATCAGGGTCTGTGCTGCCATAGAAGTCCACAGCTCCCTGCTTTCGTAGCCTATCAAACCTCCTCTCCCTTCTTTCGAGAACTCTAAGAGGCATCTCCTTAGATCGAGGCATCGAGGACTCCCTACTGGCTCCTATCGACCCTTGGTTAGCTGGTTGGTCAATTTGATCACCTAAAGCGGATGACCTATAACAAACAAAAATTTCAATCATTTTATGCATTTCTTAAGATCTTTCATGCTTCCCATTCCTATATGTCCCAAAAAATGCCAACCATGCTATGATACAACCTAAATGTAGCGCCCCCTTACCACAGGATACACACTGGGATGTCCGGAGGTCATTCTGGCACATATCCTACGATAAGGGCATGCTACATTCACTCACTATGTTCACTTCATATGGCATGGTATCATAATTCATTTATAAAGTATCATAAGAAAATCGCAATATTTTAAAACCAACTTTTTCCTCATTTCATATCCTTTAAAGTTGTTGGTTTATGAAACAAAATTGGTGATTTATTGGCATTACATGAACATGGGAAAATGGATATTTTCATGTATACCGTGAGTATAGGATGAATATATTGATATTTTTGTTTGTGGGTTTTGATGATCAAAATGTTATAAAATAGTATAGAAATGATTTTTGGAGTTAAAAGAACAACAAAAACATGTATGAAATTAGTTTTCATCAAAGATGATATTCATACATGCTCTGTTTACTATGGATACGTAGGTGACTATGTATGACTGAATATTTTGGGTGTTTTAGAGATGAATAAAAAATGAATTTAGAGTTAAAGAATAGGTATATGGTGATGTCCTGGAGTGAGAATGAATGACTTAAAGTGAAAGTTTGAGGTTGAAAGGAAGAGAATGCAGAAATTGAATGTGTAGAAAGATGGAGAAAAATGAAAGTGAAATAGTGTAGTAAAATGAAGAACATGCGTGAGAATTTCTAGTTTTTGATATTGGTGTAAAATCTGAATTTTTGATTGATTTTTGAATGTTTGGAGCTAAATGAGAGTCCAAATGGTGAATGGAAATTGAGGAATTAAGAAATGAAAATGAAGAAGAGAAGAAATGGAAGCTACAATTTGGAAGGAAGAAGAGGAAGCACGATCATACTTCTACACGATCGTGACTTTGAGAAAAATTTGAAGAAGCACAATCGTTACATCAGGAAAAATTTGATGAAGCATGATTGTGACTTCTATGGCTACCGAAGGGAGACTGTTTTTGAACATCCTTTAGTATTTTGGCTATAACTTCTTCTCGCGACCTATAAATGACATGGGACTTAAAACATTAGATTTGAAACATGTTGTTATACATCTCCACCAAAAATTATAACAATATGAAATCATTTAGGATAGATTGAGTGATAAAATTGGGACGAAAATTGGTTTAGGAGATTAGGTGTGCACGGTCATACGTTAAGGTTGCATAGCTGTGAATTATTTGTTGATGTGTCTATGGGCATGCATTATGGTTACACACCTGTGACTTGATTATTTTGGAATGCACGGCCATGCACTAATGTTGCACGGTCGTGACTTAATTTTAGCACCTGAGAGCTTTTTGCTCACTGAACATCCTTCCTTCTTTTGCCTATAACTTCTTCTCTAGTCATCCAAATATAATGATTTTTGATTTGGAGTAAACTAAAGACATAGTGATACAACTTGTCTAAAAATTAAGTTTTAATTTAGTCTTTAAGAATGTGAATTTCTAGGTGGAATTTGAGTACAGAATACCGTTTCAGTTTGAGAACAGTTCGAATTATTTGGAGTATAGCTTTTGGAGTACTAAACCAAATTGAATGATCTTGGTTTCATTAGAAACTTAAGACAATGGGGAACAATTTTTTAAAAGGAAGTGTTGACAAATTACTCCATTTTCCTTGTCATGATGTTCATAGAAAATAGACCTGAAGGTTTGGAATTTTGGAGATGTTATAAGAAGAAATGAGAGTTTGGATAATGTTTGATCTTATAATGTTAGAATAACATTAATGAGTGAATTGTTGATATTAAAGTACCAAAGGCATGAGTATAATGAAATGGATATGTTCATATGATTGTAGTTATGATTCAAAGGAGATGAGTAATGAGTATCTAGTAAAAGTGAATGAGAATTGAATATTATGAAAGCGAATAATGTTAAAAATGAGAATGTGCTTAAGTTGTGAAATTTGATAGTATACCTGGGATTGTTATTGAGCATGAATTTTTCTTATTCTGTATACACATTTGTGTAAAAATGAATTCTTATAATTGTGTAAAGTTATTAATATAAGTGTGTGCAATGTGTGTATTGCATAATTTGGATGTGCAGGATAAATATCCGCATTCAGACATTTCTAGATCTTAGAAGTAATTGCTAATCTAGAGCATAATGTGAGTTGACCTATATGATCTCATTTCATTATTTGTTCTGGTTTCAATTTTTGCATTGAATGACTATGGTTATGATTATTATACAATGTGAATATAATTTATATGAATGTGATCAGTTTATATTGATGTCAGACAATGAAGGTTTAAGGCTTGATGCATAAATAAGTTATTAAAGTGCTACTTGTATGTGAATGAGAAGAAATAAGTGTATTCTCAACTTAAATGTTGAATGTCAAACTTAGGTCCGATCAAATGTGTAAATTGAAAGAAAGTGACTGATTGAGCATATGTAATTAATGCATTCCATTACATGAATGCATGAAAGATAAAGGCATTTATAACTGAAGTCGCCAGTGAAAAAGAACTTAAAAGCTTGATATGTGATAAGAGCCTCAGGATTAGTTGTGAATATGCCTAGTATCCCCTAAGGGACATGGGACATTATCTGATTCAGTTTTGTATCCACAAAGGATATGGGCTAGCTCGGTATCCACTAAGGGATATGGGCTAGTGAAAAAAACACTTGGTCACAAGAAAGTAACAAATTGAAAATGAGTCTCATAAGCATTGCATATGTATGCGATATGTATGATTTAAATATTTTGAATGATTTTTGAACATGAAATATGTCTGAAGTGAATCTAAAATGAATGTGATTTTAGGAATTGTATATGTTTTATGACTGAGTGAGCCATCGAGGATAGTCACTCACTGAGTTCGCAAAACTCATCTAAATTTTGCAATATTTTTCAGGCTTAGAAGAGTTACCCCGTTAGGCAAATGGGAGTATAGCCATTGCATTCAAGTAATAGGTAGAGGTCGGGATCAATTTTCGTCTGCATTTGTATTTTCTTATTTTTGTATCAAATTGAGTCTTCTGCAATTATTGTAACACGTATATTTGAATATTTTATTTTGTAATAAATTTCCAAAGTGGAAAAGGTTTGTAAATGAGAATGATCTTGAAAGTAATAATAATAAATGTGATTTTGATGTTGTGAAAAAAAGAATGGGCCCGAATTTGAATATAAATTTTCACATACATGTGTGTTATTTTTGAAAATTTTGTATGAAGGTTTGACTGATTGACTACTACTAGCATGCCACTTTTGCGGGATTCGCACTCGGATATCACTTAGGATGTCGAGTACGTGTCTTGTGAGAGTGGAATGTTACATTTTGGTATCAAAGCCCAGATTTAGTATCTTACATGGGCTTTTTTGAAATATGTGTGAAGTTACATACATTTTAGTCATGTCATAGCAGACAGTAGTAACTGATCCCTAGTCTGAGTTGCATGTGTATGGGTCACACACATGAGTGTGCGTTAAGAGTTTGAGTTAATAGAATTAGTGAGAAAAGTGACACTCTTTTAGAATGTGAGAAAATGAATGTTATGGATAATTAGAAATGGGAAGTAGTACATAGTTAGATATGATAAATAATGATTCAATATAATTATATTGGAGGAAGTATTATTGAATATGACACCAATATTGTACTGTGGTAATATATCCCCAAATGTGATAAAAAAGTGAATGTATTGTCATGGATTGTGTAAGGAAAATAAGGAGATAAGTAGAAATGATAAGATTAAAGTGTATAAGTAGAATGTAATGAAAACATAAATTTTTTATGATCTTGAGGAGATGAATTTGGAACCATAGTGGTTGTTTGATTAATGTGACAAGAGTTATGATCCACTGTAAGAATATATTAGTGGAAATTGAGATCAGACTTTTATGATGATTATGCATCAATAATTCTGAATTGATTGAGGATATATATATGGGAGATGAAATTAATGACAATAGGAAATGGATAGAAATGAGATGAAGAGAAAGATGATGAATCAAATGAGAAGAGTTAATACACCCAATATGGTAGTTAAATTATTATGACATGATGTAACACTAGAAGAGGTAAATTATGAAAAAATTGGGGTAAAGTTGATGATAGTATGTGTTAATGTGAGGAAACCCCGATTGTGGCAAAGATAAAGAGAGAAATATTGCCTAGGATCAATTGAGATCAAAGTATTACTATTGTAAGATAATTGGAGATCTATCAGAAATAAATATCTGGATAGAATGGGATGACCTTGATGATACACACCTAAGTATACGTGACAATAATGATGTCTACTACTTCATCGGGTTTTGGTAACCAGAACATTATAACTTAGTAAGAAACAATAGATATTGATCTTCTTGAAGTATTAAGAATGGATGATAAGTAATGATGAAACAGTTAATTGATAAAGATTACATGAACAGTATAAATGATAGTAGCAAGAAATCTTCTTTCAAAGAAGAATTTCACCAAATTAGGTTAAGCAAACCGGATGGTTTAATTTTTAAGATTGATCAATGAAGAAAAAAATCAGAAATGAATCTTTAATGAGTCATAAGTGAATATTGGAGTCTTATTCATAATGGAGACTCAAGCATAAGATGTAGAATATGCTACTGAGAATGTATGCATTTTATTTGATGTAAAGTATCCAACTATGTGATTGAATTCTTAAATTTGAGGAGACACTATAGCTAATGTGAGGAGAACTTAGGTCCACATTATATTCTATGAAAAAATGTTTAAGGGATACAAATTTGATTGATGAATGTGTTACCAACACAGGAAGTTAAGATTGCAAATAAATCGAAATGTGTGAAGAAATTAGTATGAATACATAGATATTAGAATAAGTCAATGTGAAATCAGAGGAAATCATATGAATGGAGAAAATCATTTGAGAAAATAATTCAATTGAGAAATTGAAAATAATATGAGATAATGTTACCTCATTGAGGAATTAGGTACTTAAAGAATTACGAGAACAAATCATGTCCACAAGGAGTTATCAGTTGCAGTTAACGATGCCCCCGACAGTATTATGGTATTGAAGATTAAAGTGATCTAAGCAAATTTGGATCAATTAGTGATTATGATCATAGAGGATATTTGTAGTGTATTCGAAAAGTGAAGAGAGTATTTTTGAACATTTGAGATTAATCTTACATATCATAGAGCTAGAAACAATTATATGCCAAGTTTAATGAGTGTGAATCTTAGCTTGATCAAATAAAATGTTGGGTCATATAGTATCAAAACATGGCATATTGTGAGACCCAAGGAAAGTAGAGGTAATGATGAAGAGAGAAACCACAAGGAATATATATGAGATCCGAAGTTTCTTAGAATTTATTGGAAATTGGACATTACTAGAAGCTATTAAAGAGTTTTTACTGATCTTATCCCTTGACAAATATGTTTGAGGAAAAATGTGCAAACTGTATGAGTGATGAATATAAAAATAATTTTGAGGAACTATAACCCCAATGTTAATTATGCCATTTAGATTTGGAGATTTCGCATTATATAATGAAGCTTCCTATTAGAGATTAAGAGGCAACTTATTGTAACATCATAAAGTGATTTTGTATACATAGAGACAATTAAGCCTCATGAGTTGATTATTTGATATATTATTTGGAACTTGTTGCAATAGTGATTGTTTTGAGAGCTTAAAGACATTATATGTACAGTGAAACATTTCAGATCTATATGCAAATACAGATCATTTAAGTTAGAGGTAATTATTAAGTTTGAAGGAACTGAATATAAGACCAAGACAATTGATAAATTTACTAAAATATTATGATTGTGTAAATGAGTATTCCTCAGTAAAGCTAGTGTTGTACCTGATGTATTGAACAGAAAATTCAGTAATGGTGTAGCACAAATTCATATATTGAGGTACAAAACCTAGTGCAATAAAGAGCATAGAATGTTGAGTTGAATTTGGGGCAAAATGAAGTATTATTAGTTACATTGAAATTTAAGATCAGTTTAATGTGAAAAGATTAGCAAAGCCCAAATTGGGGATCCAGAATTGTGAATCTTATTAAGGAATTGAAAATGAATTTGAATTTTGAGTCCGAATAGGAAAAATGTTAATGTATGATTTGAATAAGAAGGATGTGTACCCGATAAAGATGATTCAGCCAAGATATTATTAGAGCAAGCATAAGTAACAACCTAAGCTATACATCCTAATAGGAATATGCCGAAATAGCGTTTGATGGTTAAGGATGTAGAACCAAGTGACTGAATGTTTGAATTGCCAATAGTCTTAATTGTTGGAGATATGCTTAAAGCTTATATTTTAGAGTTCATAGGAACATTGGATCAATGATAGTTCTAATTGACTTCAACCATAACAATCATTATCATAGGGATATCATTAGAATAATGTATGGGGCGGTATAGGACAAAAAGGGGCCGTTCGCCTTTACATTGAAATAAAGAGGGCCTAAAAATGGTTGAAGGCCAGAATTGATTCGAGATACTGTTGATGAGTAAAATGAATCAATAATAGAAATTAAATGGCTTAAGAAAGACAAATGAATTGGGTGGATCATCACTGAAGATTTAGGATAAAGTGAGATAAACACATGAGTTAAATGTATTAACACTAAAGAGATGTGAATTATTAAGTGAAAATGAAATGTTTATGATGGTATTACCTTGGTAAGGTGTGCTCATATTAGGAAAAAAAAAGAATAAACTAAGCTCGAATTGTATTAGTCTACATGAAGTTATTGAGAGCATAGGACCAGTAACTTATGAGTTGTATCATCAATAAAGATGTCTCAGGTTCATAATGGGTGATATGTGAGTATGCTAAGAAATATTGATATAATATGACAAAGATGTATTGTTGGTGCACGAAGTCAAAATTTTGAGTAACCAGAATTATATTGAGGAAAATATTAAGATAGTGTGATACCTGAAGAAATAATTAGAGGATTGATTGATTACATTGACTATGGTCAATTGGAAGAAATTATTTGACTGATGAAGTTTAACAGGAAAACATATGAGGAAATAATAACCCTGCCTTCCTAATCAATTAGATAAGAATTTCAAGGACAAAATTTATTTAAGGAGGGGAGAAATGTATGTTCTCATACTAAGGGTTAGAGCCCTAAAATACGGTACATGAGAGATCAAAAAGAGATTTAAGAGAAATGCATTTCATACTCATGCATATTGTTAGCATACATGCACGCAAATTTGAATTTTGAGCATATTAAAAATGACTGTACATGCATTCATTGACAATTACTCGGTATAATTGATTATAAATGTGATTATGTGAGAATTGCGAATTAATTGTATTGAAAATCGATGTGGAAAATATATGTATTGATTTAGAATTTTTGGTGAATTTTAGGAAAATTTTTTCGAAAATATTGAGTATTATTAGACTAGGAAAAATGCCAAGAGGCAAGTAAATTGATAAATAGAAATAGAAATAGGAATCAAATGATATTGGAGATTTGTTAAAAAAAATATAACATTGAAAATTTAGACATGACTTTCAAATTTGTGAGTTACTGATATTGAAAATTTTAGAGATGATTGGAATGAAAAGATGAGAGTTATAGGACTAGTTCAATAAGAACTTAATTAAAGCCTTAGATGTTAGATAAGTGACAAGTGTCGCTTGTCTAGTTCAAGTTTTAGCATACTGTTACTTTGAAAGACCAAGTATAGTGCTCTTAGCTTCATCTTTCTCGTAGCTTCTTTCACAAGTTCTTGATTAACACAGAGTTTTTTTTTAATCAAACCTTCACCCAAGTTACATTTGCTTTTATCTGTCTATTTCTACTTCCTTCTTGTTGTTTTCTTCATTTGCCCCAAAAAAACTGGAACCTGCCAACCTCTACAATGGTGTACGTGGGTTATATGAAAATTAGGGCTTCTTGATATTTGAAGTTTTTGGAGTTTTAACAAGTAAGTATCTTGTTAATCCTTTAGAGTTGTTGGTTTATGAAACAAAAGTGGTGATTTATTGACATTATATGAACATGGGAAAAATGGATATTTTCATGTATACCGTGAGTATAGGATGAATATATTGATATTTTTGGTTATGGGTTTTGATGATCAAAATGCTGTAAGATAGTGTAGAAATGATTTTTGGAGTTGAAAGAACAACAAAAATGTGTATGAAATTAGTGCAGAAATTCATTAAAGATGATATTCATGTATGCTATGTTTGCTGTGGATACGTAGATGACTGTGTATGACTAAATATTTTAGGTGTTTTAGAGATGAACAGAAATAATGAATTTAGAGTTAAAGAATAGGTATATGGTGATGTCTGGGAATGAGAATGAATGATTTAAAATGAAAGTTTGAGGTAGAAAGGAAGAGAATGCAGAAATTGAATGTGCAGAAAAATGAAAAAAAATGAAAGTAAAAAAAGTGCAGTAAAATGAAGAACATGCGTGAGAATTTCTGGTTTTTGATATTGTTGTTAAATCAAGATTTTTGATTGATTTTTGAATGTTTAGAGCTAAATGGGAAAATGGGGAAATGGAAATGGAGATGTAAGTTAGAAATGGAGGAATTAAGAGAAGAGAATGGAAGCTACAGTTTGGAAGGAAGAAGAGCATGATCGTGACTCCAGAAAAATTTGAAGAAGCACGATTGTGACTTCTATGGCTACCAAAGGGAGACTATTTTCGAACATCCTTCAGTATTTTAGCTATAATTTCTTCTCCTACCCTCCAAATGACATAGGACCTGAACCATTAGATTTGAAACATGTTGTTCTACATATTCACCAAAAATTATAACAATTGGAAATCATTTAGGAGATATCGAGTGATAAAATTGGGATGGAAATTGGTTCTAGAGATTGAATGTGCACGACTGTGCTTTAAGTTTGCACGACCGTTACTTATTTGATGGTGTGTGCATGGGCGTTCATTATGGTTGCACGCTTGTGAATTGTTTATTTTGGAATGCACAGCCATGCATTGATGTTGCATGGCTATGTCTTAATTTTAGTTGGGATAAACCTGCAAGCTTTTTGCTCACTGAACATCCTTCCTTCTTTTGCCTATAACTTCTTCTCTAGTCATACAATTATAATAATTTTTGATTTGGAGTAAACTAGAGATATAGGGCTACAAATTGTCTAAAGATAAGAGTTTTAATCCAGTTGCTAAAAATTTGAATTTCTGGATGGAAGTTGAACACAAAATACTATTTCAGTTTAAGAATAGTCCAAATTATTTGGAATATAACTTTTTTAGCACTGAACCAAATTGAATGATCTTGGTTTCATTAGAAACTTAAGACAATGCAGAACATTTTTCTAGAAGGAAGTATGTAGCGCCCCCTCATCGTAGGGTACACATCGGGACGCCCGAAGGTCATTCCGACACGTATCCCACGATAAAGGCT
>JANZLD010589682.1:0-13849 GCA_026413575.1 Erythroxylum carthagenense
TCTTAACTAATTCTAGATATTTTATTATTATCAAAACATAAAGGGATTTAATTTGTCAACCACCATTGGTCCAACATCATTTAACCTAAAGGGGATATTGAATTTAACTGCTTCTGTAGAGGTTTAAATGGGTGTATGATTCGATAATGAACTATTTGAGTACTTGGAAAAGCAATTTGGGAAGATAGACATCCACCTCTAGTTGTCAACACTTTTTTCCAACTTCTTCCTGATCAGATGAGAACCAATTTGCTTATTGTTTTAGGTGTAGAAAGAGGCTCCAAATAGAATATCAGTGAGTTATGCATCATCTAGACATTGACTAAGTTCATTACAAGGGTTATAGATAGCTCTTAAACTGTCTACCTCTTCTAACTTTAGAATGGAGTTAAAGACACCTGATAACATCCATGGTATACTTATTGAATTAGCTAAAACATTGATCTGGTTCCATAAGAAACTTCTCTTATATGCATTGTTGTGTGCATATATGAAAGAAATGCATAGTTGATGGTTTAAAGACACCATATAGACTTCTAGGTGAATTATTTGGTTAGAGATGAAAGTTGAGCTAACTGTCGTTGCACTTGAATCTTATAGGACCATTATTTTACCATTTGGATGACAATTATGATTTGTTATGGTCTGCCACTGAGCTGGAAGATAACTTAACACCATGCAATATTCCATTCTCATCCTAGTTTCCACAACACCAGAAAGGGTCACTTTATTTTGTAAATTAGTATCTTTGATCATTAGTTTCTTGTTAGGGGCATTGGCCCCTCTTACATTCCATGTCAAAATATTCTTTTGGAGTTTCTTCTGTGTTAGATCTTCTTCGAACTACAGTTTCGAACTCTTGTCCATTTGTTCACAAGGAATTTCATCTACCCTATCCATAACTTTATGCTTCTGTTGACCTGGTGTTTTGCTTGAATTTACCAATATGGTATTTGTTGTATTCTTTAAAGATATGTTTGAATCAGCCTCTTATTCGTTGCCTATTGTATTTCCTCACTCACCTTATCTAAGAATAGTAATAGCAGTAGCAGAAGTGTTCATTATATTTTGTACATTCTGTTCACAGCTCATGTCTACATTATGTTCTCTACTCATTCTCACTCACATTGTTCAAGTCACAAAGTTATAATCAGTGTTTCACTCAGTCTATCGCTCGGTGTTTCACTCCAATGGCTCCGTTTGCACCATCTCGCTCTATGTTTCTCACTCGACTTTTGTTGTAAATTTTTTTTCAATAAACACACTTAATAAACTAATAATCATTACACTTTATTAATCTAGTTAATTGATATGGATTTTACATGTTAAATTAATAAAATTATTATTATAACATTAATTTAGTTAATATCAACAAATTACACTAAAATTGTATTTATATAAGCAAATACAAATATACTATTATTCAACAATTTAATTTCAAAATTTCTATACATACTAAAGATGATATTTATAAGATGAAAATGTAAAGAAAAACATGTTACAATAGTCAAATTTTAAGATACAATGATACTATAATTTTGGAGTTATTATCAATCAATTTGACCCAAGTCAATATTATATAAATTATTAAATAATAAAGTTATAGATTAATCAAAATTTAATTTATAGAAATTTTATCATATATTACTAATATATAATACTTGCGCAACCAAATATAAAGAATGAACAATCTAAGATAATTGACCACTGGCCGTGATGATATACTAATAATAGTTTTTGTTAAATTCAAGAGCTAATATTTCAATCATTGACCGTCGGCAGTGACGCAAGAACTTGACCATAGCGCAAGGGCTTCATGATGACCAAAGAGCAGATACATGACGAGACAGCACAAAACTGCTAGAATTTTTACAGCGTAATTATTTACACAAAGAATAAAGCCAGAAGCACTACAAGGACTCGAACCAAAGATAATACATCTTAGTGGATATGATAGAGAGGGCCAAGAAAAAAATTGATTCAAGACTGCAAAGACACCATCCTGATCCTTTCAAACAATTACAAGCACACTCCTGTTGACTGATCTCCCAGCTAAAAAGGCAAGCTCAAAAAACCCACAAAACTCATTACACATGCCCGCATGGCCAGACGGGGCAATTTCATTTCATTTCCCACCAGATAACCATAAGTTTCTAGTCAAAAGCAGCTTCCTCTAAAACCAGGAAGAAGGCAATCAAATAATTTTGCACAGCACTGGTACAGCTATTCATGAAATAAACGAAACCAAACTACCCAATCATTCACTGGTGTGGCTCCTCAGGAGTGCTGTAGCTTCTACTTTCAGTAGCGGTTGAGTTTGCAAGGGCATCTGCTGCAATTTCCCAACTCCCACTTCTTCTTCCCCAACTCAATTGTCTAGTCTCCGATCGTCGATGATCAGAACTCAAGACTGACTCTACCTCTGAAGTGTTATGAGGAGGCCCATTACTCCCTCTGCTACGTATGTCCTCCACAATTTCTTCAACATTGTGACGAAGGGAGATTTTCAGTAGATCTTCACCAATATCAAGATCATCTTCAACCTTAGCACGCCGATCTCCACCTAAATCTTCAACTTCTGTTTCCCGAGCAACAGGTATAGGCAGTCTTGGTACCTCGTCTTGCACAAAAGCCCGGAAGTTGTTCTTTGAAGGCTTAACTTTTGAGCAGAATACTTCAAGAAAGTTATCCACACAACCCAAATTGTAAACATTGATCCTATTGTCAGCTCTATACCGGAAATTTTCATACGTTGTCTGTATAAACAAGGTAAATTCAGTAGATGCACTGATAAATTTGGTTAGTCCGATAACATAATGCATGGAAATGAATCATAGGCCAAGCATGTAAAAGGGATGCACCATTACATGTGCATGGGATTTGAATAAACTCAAGACAATTTCTAAGAGAGTAACTTCTGTTTTAAATTGCTTCAGGTTTCCAGAGTAACAAATAGACTCCCCAATATATAACTCAATTAGACAACAATTTTTCGTAGCATGTCATTTGCAGTCCTTCCAGAAAATTGTGAAGATTCAATTCCCTACGAGTATGGTTGATCCAAAATGCTATCCTAATTTTATCAAGCATATTGAGTTTAAAGCCTTAATTAATTGGACAGGAAATTCATCCACATTGCACATTAGGATGTAATTAATCTACAATTGAACTGTTATTCGTCAAAACCCCAAGATTAAAACATGAATGCAGAATTTAGATCAGAGTTCAATCCTTTAATACTTTTGTATCTCAATTCCTAATGGACACTATTTCATACATTTTATCTAATTGAAACAAATTATCTGACCTGGTTTGTGCCTATGAGATACAAATGAAAGCCAGTAAGTCCGCCAACAAACCATAGAGCAATGAAGCAATAGGCCATTAGTATGACAGATGCAGGGGATTCTTTCATGGCTTTCCATACTGTGCCGTGATAATCATCCATCAAAACCTTGATGTACACTGCTGACATTGCAAATACATAGATGCAAAGAACAGTTGACGAAAAAACAAACATAAAGAAGTACCGGTAGTTGCGCTGCACATACAGAGAGTAAAATAATTACAAAATAACAGGACATAAAAAAGTTGATGTGACAAGTGAGGAAAAAGTTGACAATGACATCGAATAAACAGGCGTAATCAGAACCCATTAAAGAGCATACCAGCCCAATGCATTGGCCAACCCAAGGGCAATGATGATCAAATCGTTCCACACAGTTGTTACAAATAGAGCAATGAGAGCAGCGAGGAGGGCGATATAGCATGCATGTGTCACAGTACTTCACCCGAACAGGAATGCCGTTAACAGTAACTTCTTTTGTCCGAGGGAACTGGAGGCTTGGAGTTTGTCTTACACCAACCTCAGCTGACACAGAGGAATCATATCTGAACTCTTCCTCAGGTGGGTGTGAATTCCGTGGAATAATGCCAGGGTCCCTAGCCGATGTACAAAAAAGGAAAACTAACACCTGCAAAAATCAATTACAAGATCAAAAGAACTGCAAAAGTTACTAGTAGTAGGAAAAAGATCAAAATCTTAAACCCAAATCACCACTTTGCATAGAGAAACAATTACCAGTATTTCAAGAGATTTGTAGATTTCAGGATCTTTTGACACATACACCCAAAAATTTTCATTTCAAATGTATTGCACGAAGCAGTTAATTCTTAAAACCCAAAACTAGCAAACAATCTACAATTAGCAGATAGTATCTTCTAATATTAAGAAACTAGGATGATCATGTACTTTACAAAAATCAGCTTGATGTAAAGAAAGAAATAATGCCATCATAGAATACATCAGCTTTCACATGAAAGTGACATTAGTTGATGGAAATTAAAGGCATCAAAAAGATAGAAGTGGTAAAGGTGAGAAAAAGGGTAAGTGAGCAAAACTCACTATTCACAAGGCAGTTAAACTGTTACCAATTTGCATTTTAATGTTCATGTACCAATATTATACTTTGACAGCAGCTCATGTACTCTTGAAAATAATGTCATCTGAAGTAAGTGATAATTAAATATTAATCATATACTTTGTGTTGTTCATACAACTTACGACATTTCCTTGAGCCTCCAACAGAAGTGGCTCCAAAAATATTAAAAGGAGAAACACACACATCTATAGTGATGGAACTGTACCACAACCAATAAAAGGAAGGCATTGTTTAGACAAAGCATTCCTCTGCACAACAGCCTCACCTCCAACACTGGCAAAGAAAGGCCAAAGACAACCTATTCAATTTTCAATAATACATAGAAAATCATATCTTGGGCTGGACTTTCACAAGTCAATAATCTACCAATTAGAAAATCCTAAAGATCAAAAGATCCTTGAAAATAGGCATCCACTGCCGACATAATTAAATGAAAAGTCTAGAAAGTTTCAGAGAAACTATTAATGCTGAAAAGGTACATGTGCTAAAGCAAATGATGCTGTATTCTGTCAAGCATCAAGAGAAATGCAGAGTCTCTCAAGCATCAAGAGAAATGCAGACTTACACAGATAGTAAAGAAAACTGCAACCAATAGGATTGAATAGCCTGCATTATACGGTGAGAATTGATGGCGCAGATGCCTTGCAACAAATACACAAAAGATTACAACTGGAGCAATGATCAGCAACAAGGTGACAATCAATGATCTGGCATCGGGGCCAAATATCAACCTCCCACCAACGACGAATTTCTGTAAATGACGGACCAAAAAGAACAAAATTAATATACATAAGCTAGTCAAACAATAGACTCGTAAAGAACTATTAGTTTAAAGAGACAATAAGACCGATCACAAAATACCATTAGTGAAATTCTAAGTACCAAGAATAGCAACAGCAGTTTCAATCTTTTGATAAATGGAAAAAAATATCATTTCTACAGTAAACACTCAAGTCTTATATATTTTGTAATTAAAAACGAACAATCATTTTGCAGGCACACAAATTTTATTTACCTCAAGCACCTCTATTATGAATGAATTAAAGTCGCCAAAAATAACATAGACAATTTGTGAATCAGAGCTAATTTGCTTTATATGTCTTCATTAGAGACTGCAGTATATATACACACACGAATAGGGCTTACAGAATAAGGTAGAAAATCTGTACAGATATGGAAATATAATCCTAGGATACTATATCTCTATAAGATATTACTATCTAATCTAAATGATCTGATTATGATCAAATCATAATATTATAAGATATACATATCTTGACCACACTCCCCCTCAAGTTGGATCATAGATATCTATCATGTCCAACTTGCTAATACACTCTTCAAATGCTTGTCATTGAAGTCCTTTGGTAAACACATCAGCTGTCTGTTTTTTTTGTTGGAACATATGTTAGGTATATTGTCCCATCTTCTACCTTCTCTTTGATAAAATGTCGATCAACCTCAACATGCTTTGTTCTCTCAGGATGGACTGGATTGTGTGCCATGCTTGGGGCTGCCTTGTTATCACAATAGTGTTTTATAGGTATCTCAAAAACGATTCTCAATTTTGTCGACTTTCACACATCCCTTTTGCAATAGCTCTTAGCTCAGCTTCAGCGCTACTTTTGACTACCACCTTTTGCTTCTTACTTTGCCAAGTAACCAAATTTTCCCACACAAAAGTACAATATTTCAATTGTTCTTTAATCTCCTTTCTTGAATAGCAGTCCTTTCCCTGAAGTACCTTTCAGGTACCGTAAGATCTTATAGACTACCGCCAAATGCTTTCTCCTTGGTGCATGTATATAGCGACTAACAACACTCACGACAAAAGCAATATCTGGTCTAGTATGAGACAAATAATTAGTCTTCCCACTAGTGTTTGATACTCTTCACGATTGATAAGTTTATCTTCTTCATCCCCAAATTTTGTACTATCAATAAGAGTAGTGCTTGGTTTGCATCCTAACATTCCAGTCTCTCTTAAGAATCAAGAATGTACTTTCTTTGGGAGATGTAAACTCCATTCTTTGATCTTGCTACTTCCATGCCCAGAAAATACTTCATTTCTCCTAAGTCTTTAACTTCAAATTCTTTCTTCAACGCTATCTTAAGTCTTGTAATTTCCTCTGCATCATCACCAGTTAAGATAATATCATCAACATACACAATCAAAATTGTCTTTTTACCTTCTCTAATTCTGGAAAACATTGTATGATCTGACTGTGCTTGTGTGTATCCTTCTATTTTAAGAACTTTGGCAAATCTCTCGAACCAAGCTCGTGGTGATTGCTTCAGTCCATATAGAGATTTTCTTAGTCTACATACTTTGTTTCCTCCTTCCTCATCAAACCTTGGAGGAAGTTTCAAATACACTTCTTCCTTTAGTTGTCCATTCAAGAAGGTGTTTTTGATATCAAATTGCTGAAGTGGCAAGTCAAGGTTAACAACTACTGATAACAATAATCTTATAGTATTTAGCTTGGCCACAGGTGCAAATGTTTCCTTGTAGTCCATCCCATAGGTCTAAGCATAGCCTTTAGCTACCAATCTCGCCTTATATCTCTCAATGGTGCCATCAGCCCTATATTTGACTGTAAATATCCACCTACAGCCCAAGAGTTTCTTTCCTTTTGGCAGATCAACTTCTTCCCATGTTTCATTCTTTCCAAGTGCCCTTCTTTCTTCAAAAACAGCTTCTCTCCATTCCGGAACTTTAAGAGTTGGAATACCAATTCTGTCCAAATTAGCAATAAAAGCTTTATATTGAGAAGATAGAGCTTCATAAGAAAATAACCTCTCAATCGGATGCATAGTACATGATCTAGATTTCTTCCTTAAGGCAATTGGCCATTATAAATCTGTGTTGTCTCCTTGATCCTCACTGCTCTGAATTTCTTCGGTAGGGACCTGCACTAGTTTAGAAATTGGCATAGCTACAGGGATAGGAAGTGTACTACTTGCTTTCTTCCTTCGAGAATACACCTTGAGTGTATGATCAAGTATAGTTGCTTCTGTATTAGGATTTGTCTCTATAGGAGATAATACAAGCACTGGGATGGGTTCAGGAATAAATATAGGTTCCGGTTAAGGCTGAGATTCATCACCCCCAAACTCACCCTAATACTCCCCCTGAATTGAAGACTTAGGATAGAAGAAATTTGTCTCGGAAAAAGAGACTTCACAGCTAACAAACAACCTTTTTGACATAGGATCATTGCATTTATACCCCTTTTGAATAGCAGAATATCCTAGAAACAAACATTTTTTGGCCCTTGGATCAAGTTTATTGTGTGAAAAACTGTGAAGGAAGGTTGTGCACACGAAAACCCTTAAAGGAAGGTTAGTTTCAAGATGAGTGTTAGTATAGGTTTCTTGAAATTTCTGAAGTGGTGTTTTGAAGGAAAGAACACGACTAGACATTCTATTAATAAGATAGGTAGCAATAAGAAGAGCATCCCCCCAAAAATATTTTGGAACATTATTAGTGAACATCAAGGCCCTAGCTACCTCAAGAAGATGTCTATTTTTCCTTTTCGTAATCCCATTTTGTTGAGGACTATTGACACAAGTACTTTTGTGGACAATTCCATGTTTTTAAAAGAACATATGGAGATGTTGATTAAAGTATTCAATACCATTGTCAGTATGAAGGATTTGAATGCTAGTTTGGAATTGATTCTTTATCATTTGATAAAAATTGATGAATATGTAGAGGTTTCAACTTTATCTTTCAAAAGAAACACCCAACACAAACGAATACGGTCATCAATGAATGTAATGAATCATTTGGAATTGGTTCTGTTAGGAACACGATATGGACCCCAAAGATCACTATGGATAAGTGAAAACGGTTTTGTGGGTTTGTATTTGGACCTTGTAAAAGAACTTCTTTGATGTTTAGCAAATACACAAGCATCACAATAAACACAAAAATCTTTATTTATTGAGATATTTGGAAATAACCGTGACATATGTTGAAAGTTTGGGTGCCCTAACCTCTTATGCCATAAAAATAGTTCATAAGTCTTAGGAACAATCACACTATTACCCAAGCTATAAGGGATAGACTGTCTTTCTTCATCTTCAAAGTAGTACACTCCATCTACCTCTTTAGCACTGCCAATCGTCTCTCCCGATGATACTGTATAATAGAATGAGTAGGGGAAAAATGAGCACTACAATTAGCTTCTTTTGTCAATTTACTGACTGACAGAAGATTGCATTCTAAATTACGGACATGTGGAACAAAATTTAGTTTCATAGAATCTGTTACTTTGATATCTCCTTTTCCTAAAACTGAAGAAGAATCACCATTTGCTACCTTAACTTTTTCATGTCCAGCACATGGAACAAATGAATGAAACATATTAAAATCATCTGTCATATGATCCGAAGCTCCAGAATCAATTATCCACTTCTTCCTACCGCTTGAGGAAAAAAAAGCTTTTATGATATTACCTCTCAAAGTAGCATTAGCAACTGTGCTTGCCTTCTATTGGTTGCTATCACTTTGAAGGTTCTCTAGTACTTCCAATAGTTTCCCTAGTGAAATATTCAGCTAACCTCTTGTTGTTTCTGACTACCTTCAAATTTTCTGTTCCTCCCGCACTAGATACTTGGTAGCCTCAGTTTTTTCCTTTATTTGGTTTCCAGTCTAGAGGCTTTCCATGAATGTCCTAGCATTTATCTTTGGTGTGGCCACTTTGTTTACAATGGTCACACTACTACTTATGATTTTTCTTACTGGATTCACCAGGTGATAATAAGGCAAAAGCTTCATTTGTAGACATTGGAGTTACAATTAGTTCTTCTTTTAGTTCCTCTTTTAGCGTGATTTTCCTCCTTGCTGCTTCCTTCCTAACTTCAAAAAATACTTCCTTAGCTATAGGCAAAGGCATTCTACTTAAGATTCTCCAACAAACATCATCCAAGTTTTTATTGAGACCAACCAAAAATTCAAAGACTCTCCTTTTCAATTTTCTGGTTGTACATCACTGCATCATCCTTGCACCTCCACTCTTCATCTGACAGTAGGTCAAGTTCCTGCCATAATGCTATCATTTCAACCCAGTATTCTATAACTTCTCTGTCACCTTGCTTGCCACAACTTTGTTTTTACTCATAAATCCGTGATGCATCCTCTTCATCAAAGTAGGACTATCGCACTCCATCCCAAATTTCTTGAGTTGTTGGCAAAAACATAAAGGTCCGTTTGATTGCTGGTATCATGGCATTGATAAGCCATGACGAGACCATGGAACTATCTATCTCCCATTGTCATGTAGTTTGTACGTTTGTTGAGTTTGGAACATTCCCATCTCTGATGATAAAGCTTAGCTTGCCTCTTCCTCCAACGGCGAGTTTCATAGCTTGAGCCCACTCTCGATAGTTTGTTTCATTCAGTTTATTAGAAGCAATGATAATTGAAACTCCCTCAATACCAGAGGTCATTGATGACTGACCTCCAGTCTGGTTTGAGATTGGGATTGCCGTGAAGGATCCCTCAAGATTGGAAGTCATTTCTTGACTTTCTGGGGTTGTCTCCTCGGTTTCACTCTCTCTATCACGTGACTCTGATACCATGTGAATCAGAGCTAATTTACTCTATGTCACTTTATTAGAGACTGCAGTATATATATACACACGAATAGGGTTTACAGAATAAGGTAGAAAACCTGTACAGATATGGAAATATAATCCTATGATACTATATCTCTATAAGATACTGCTATCTAATCTAAATGATATGATTATGATCAGATCATAATATTATGAGATATACATATCTTGACCACACAATTATACAAATCAAAAGAAACTCCAGAAAATAAGTAGCGATAATTTTTCAGAATATAAACCAATTGCGAGCAAAAGAAGTTCTTAGATTCAAGTGAGTATGGATTACCACACAAATGGAACCCAAAATCAAGCCACGATAAGAATTCTAACAGATTTAAATATGGCTTCATGGTCTGCACTGTATCTCAAGGAATACTTCTTAGTCATTGTAAAATCTCCTCTATTTTATTCAGATAATCATTGTACAGCTGCTGCTATTCTTATATAGAGCTAGGGTACATAGTTATGGGAGTCTTCGTAATTAGAAAAACTCCTTATTTGGAAATATCCCTAATATAGCTAGATATTACAGCTAAGGATAATCTATAAGGATAATCCCTTAATTAACGGACTATCTACTATTATGGGATTCTCTACAGTCATGTAAACAAAGTCCATTTGATAGATAGATTTCCATTATATGCCCTCCACAAGCAC
This sequence comes from Erythroxylum carthagenense, assembly GCA_026413575.1. Classification (NCBI taxonomy): domain Eukaryota; kingdom Viridiplantae; phylum Streptophyta; class Magnoliopsida; order Malpighiales; family Erythroxylaceae; genus Erythroxylum; species Erythroxylum carthagenense. The sequence goes on from JANZLD010589682.1 coordinate 10,722, forward strand.
AAAACAAGTGTAGATGTCACATAGCACACACCAAGAAAGATATCAAAGCCATAAAATGTCCAGAAAAGCTGATGAGCATCCAATGATAGCAACATAAGCAATATAATAGTACAATTGCAAACCAACAACCATACTATCAAATTCCCATAAAATCCCCATAACAAATGCCACCAAGCTAGGAAGCCACCAATCCATCCATTGCAATAACTCGCCTGGAAAGGAATTTAAGACCTACTTTTGTCAACTTGGAAAAAGGGCATATTAGTTCGTTTCCACTAAAATGTGTTGCTTTGCAGAACCAAACATGATGCATACAATAACACCCATAAGAACATCCAATCCAGTGCCAGGAGCTAGTGAAATACGAGTTTTAGACAATTCTTGTGCAACCTTAGAGGAACTGCAAAAGAAAGCACACACATGTGCAGCAAACACGCACACATAAATGTTGATCATTTTTATTAGAGACTTGCAATTCATTGGTTGGAGTAGATTATAGTTCTAGGAGCAACTTACTAAGCATATGAAACAAATATTATGAGAAGAGAATTTTTGGTTAACTAAACATAAAGATTCAAAATAAACTTCCTCGAACAAAGACCAATTATGATATGTCAATTGTTTTTCCCTCTAAGTAACAGTAGAAAAGCAACAGAACCAAAATCTAAATGTACACATTCAATATGCATGAACTTGCAACCAGCTAACATGCGTAACAGATCTCTCATGCCCTTTTGTCATGGGAAGGGCAAATTTAATCTCTTCTTTCTTTTATTTCACTACAACTTTCTCCATGCAACACGGCACATTATCTACAATTATTCACTAGTAGGAAGCAGCATTTGTGGAAATATATTGCAAGTTAAGCATGAAGAACCGACGTCATAGGCCTACTGAGAGATGGAAGCAAAGGGAAACAAGATGAGACAATGATGTAACACTTCCTCCATTCCACACTCCTTGTTAAGCTATCTGACATATACATTAGACCCTTTTTGTATATAAAAACAATCATGAAGTTTTGACACGTAAATTAAACTTAATTGGAAAAGGAAATTATCTCAGAACTTCTGAAGAGAAAGTTTTTAAGACACTGCAATGCAAATCTAGAGCAAAAATTGTAAAGTGGCTGTCAGACTTGAAAGTTCTACGGTACAAGATATTTCACTAGCATTACTTTTTCACCATGAATGCATAGTCCACAAGAAGCTTTATGATTCCTTCGCTGACAAATTTTGTGAAACACTGGATTCCATTCCTAACTTGGAACCTTGCTGACAACAAAATCTGATCTTTTTACGCCACAGACATTCCTTAATTTGCTATATAATCAAACTTCTGCAGGTAGAAATTTCAATATCTTAATTTGAACTTTAACTAATAGAAGAACAAAGTCAGATTTTTTGCAACATAATAAATCCAACAGCTCTTAAGCGCAGGCGCGCTTACACACACAAAACAAAAGTAATGCTTTCATTCCATCACTAGCCAGATGCGTAAACCAAGTCCCAGTGATAAAATATGTTTCAAATGTTTGTCTATAATCAATTTCAACCTACATGTCTAGCTCGCGATACTTATGAACCTTAGCTGTAATGTGAATGTTCCAATTAATCAAACTGACGTATGCTTTAGAAAATAAAATGAAATCCAACTCCTAAAAGACGAAAAACTTCAAACTTCAAACTTCAAACTCCAGACTCCAGACTCCAAACTCCAAACTCCAAACTCCAAACTCAAACTAAACCATTCCCATTAGTATTTGACCACCACAGAACAAATCTAAACAATAACGAGATGCCAAAAACCAACAAATCGAACATTCAGATTGAAAAGGCCTCAATGAAACCCAATCAGATAGAGTATTACGTTACTTCCTTTCCACAATTCGTACACGCGCTTTGCCATTAGAGTAACCTCCACACGCCACCACCGTCACCACCAACAAGCGTTAAGCAGGCACTGAGTCAAAGATTTTGAACTTGTTTTTGCGGTTCATTTCATTTGAAATCCCAACCAAACCAAAAAGAATCAAATCAATAAGACACTAATCCCAGTCGAAAAATCCCACCAAAGACTGCTCGACACAAAAGCAAAAAATGGGTTTTAGCAACTGCGTTTGTGAAGATTTTAGGTTAAAATGAAAAGAAATTATGATCTGTGAGATAGCGGTTTTGGAACTTTTGGGGCTTTTGTTGTTAGTGTGTTGGGGAGATGCAGGAATGTTTTGTTTCTCTCGGTCCCTTTTGGGTCACTGTTGTAGTTTCTATTTTTTATTAAAAAACAAAAACTTACTTGAAATTTTAATATAAAATCTAAAATTAAAATAAAAAACATATATGGTTGAAATTTATAATGAAAAATTAAAAAAAATATATGTTTGATTTTATCACTATATTTCTATTTTGTAATTATACTCTTATATTAATAATTTTAATATAATATATTATCTTTTAAAAATAATTAATTCTCATTATAGCTAAAATTAAAATATATGCAAATTAGTATAATTAAAAAATTACACATTAATTGCATATAATAAAATTCTATAAATTAGAAAATTATATTAATTCATTCTAATCAATAAAAGATGTTCATCCTATTATAATTCTTCAAAATATAACAGTACTATCATTTATAAAAAGAAATATAAATTAATTAGAACTAATATATACATTCTACATTTATCTACCAATTTTATCTCGCTTCTAAGATATATTTTGAAATTAGGTAGGAGTTATATTATACTCCACTTGAGAACTTGCATCTTCATTTTCATGTTCTCAATTTTGCTCTTCATTTTTAGCACAAATGTAAAATAATTCATCGTTTTATTTATACATCATAATTAAATTGTGTATAACATAACTGTTGGATCCCGTTACCGGAACCCAACTACTTATACATATTCCCTCAATACGTACCCATGATTCCTTATGAACTCTTATCACCCGTTACCGAATATCCAATCTCTAATCCGAAAATCCTTCGATATAAATTTTTTTTTAATCTTATTCATCTTAACTCCATTTTCATGATTCGGGTCTTAATCGGAGAACGAAACGAAGAACAAAACAAAAGTAAATCGAACGGAACGGAGGAAAAGCATACGGAAACGAAGAAACATA